>PVLA01008508.1:0-87676 GCA_004027455.1 Hydrochoerus hydrochaeris | reverse complement strand
ATTGGCTGACAGGCTTCATTTTTACACATTGGCTGATAATCTTCCCCTGCTTAACTCACTCTGTGAGAAAGGCACAGTACTTGATACTTTATCAAACCATGCTGACTATTCAGATTCTGCTGTCTCTCTCTCTTAGATAAGTATAAAGATTCTAGTACCTCCTGTTAAACTGACATACTGTCAGATGCACCAAGCTTTTTCATAGTTTGAGGAACATGCTGCTTCTGACTCATCTCAGCATTACTAGTCCTTATTATTCCCATCTCGACCTCAATGTTACATATAAAGACAATCCTATGTAAAACTCAACTCAAAATTCCTCTAACACCTAGCTCTTTTCCCTTACAGCATTTACAAAGTCATAAAGGTTATGCATCAAAAAACTTAGCTCATTGTAAGTTAAAGCTGAAATGTCCCTTTTCTATGGATTATAAAAAAAAAAACGAGTCCTGGAAAACTTACTGTACTCACAATTTCAATTTGAAACCATTCTTAAGGAATGTTAAAAGAACCACTTAAGTCTTGAAGAATTTTCTGAAATATTTTGAAATATAATGATAATAAACTTCAAATTTTGCATTTTGAGAATAATATTTCATCTTTGTTTTGCAGACTTACGTTTATTTGAGTTCCAGGATCAGAATTAGAGAAAAAGAAGTGGTACTTGCTGACATTCCATGTCTTGGCTCTGTTAGTAGGTTCTTGAATATATTTGAATTTAGAGATAAAAACTATTTCTCATACTATGAGGCTTTTTATTTAATGCTTTGTATGCTATAATGAAGCTATTAAACTATCATATGCACTTTTATACCTTTGTACTTACACATTTGTACTTAAAATACTTTTTCTTACATTTCAATTCAGAAAAGGAAAGTTATTTTTCTTCAACTTTAAAAAACATTTTAAATCATCCTGTTAGTAAAAAAGAGAAGGATAAGATGGAAACAAATGAGGAGAAGAGAGGGAAAGGGGATGGGAAAAAAAAAAACGAATCAAATTATGTCATGTAAGTTATGTATTTCCTATGATAAACAGGATCATGTATACCTAAAATATAGCAATAAAAATCATTTTCTTTGAAGCATACACATCATCTTACTTTGTAGGAACGGCTCTTTTGGGTTAAACAACTTTTAGGTTAAACAATAGAATCTAGTTCAGTAGCTTTACGCTATGCTGTGCTTGTAGTGCTTAATAAAACTCACCTTCTTAAGATTAGTGGTAACTGGTTTTGCTTTACTTTTAGACTTAAAGTTTTTTTGGTTGGCTATCTGAAATACATTCTTGGACTTCTGCCCTCTTAATTTATTCTTGGCCATTGTCTAGAAAAGGAAAAAAAGGAGATCAATTAAGCTGCCTATGTTTAAGAAGTATAAAATAAATTTAAGTTTTTAAAGTGGAGGTACTAAGTCTTAAGAAATTCCATCTTACTCCTGATTTGGGTAGACGGGGTACCTGTTCTGGGAACTGAACCCAGAACTTTTGCACTAATCTACATCACAAGGCTTTATTATTTATTTTATTATTGTTTTATTTTTTGTTTTCAGTTCTGAGACAGGATCTTGCTGAATTGTCTAGGCTAGGTTTAAACTTGTGATCCTCCTACTTCAGCCTCTTGGGTAGCTGAAATTATAAGCTTGCATCACTGCACCTCATTACTCTTGATTAAATTGCTAAATATTACTCTATTAAAATCATTATTTTGCTCTTTGAATATAACATTTATCTACTTCTTTAATGCATCCTCAATATTTGGCCCACTAGAGGTACCTAATTTATGTTTATAGTTGAATCTATACCGATATCATTAATAAGTTTTTCTCTTCAACATCTGACAGTGTAAACCCTTACCAATTATCCCTCAGTTAGTCTATGTACCACCACACACACCTGGTTTGTAAGTATCTCATTCAGCTATCACAGTAATAAACCTGAGAATAGCAACCTAAAGGAGTAATGACGTATTCTGGCTCATAGTTCAGACTGTAGTCAACTGGTCCCACTGCTGAGATCCTCAAATCTTACCTGCTAAACACAGGGCAGCCAGGAAGCAAAGAGAACAAGAGTCATAGAAGGGGCCTGACATGGCTCACAACCTCATGCCCCTGTGATCCCTTTACTTCTAGGGTCCACTTTATTTCTATCCCTTCCTAGTATTATCACATTACAACCTCATCAGTAAAGTTAGAGTCATTATGATAAAATTACTTCCCAAAGCCCCTCAGCAGCTGCTTGTGGTGCTACATGCCTGTAACCCTAGCACTTGGGACGATGAGGCAGGAAAACTGCCATGAGTTTGAGGTCAGCCTGGTTAAAGCCTAGTCTCAACTACATAGTGAGATCCCATCTCAAAAAAGAGACAAAACCCAAAAGCCCCTCTTCAACACAATGAGCGGGTGGGGGGACACTGAAGATACCAGCCATAACACTATCATACTTTAGGCATTGCCTTTCTTTGACTTCTCGTTCCTTTATATTCTCTCTTCTTCTTCACCAGTGTGTTCCATCCAGATCAGCCTTTAATCCTGCATTTAATTCCTCAAATTACTTTTACAGCTTCCATATTGTTCCATGTCAATGGGTCTTACACTAAAAACTTAATTTTTGTTGCTTTGTAACTAAATGCATTAATCCTATAACATCTACATTAGAAATATATCCCAAATCTGTTTTTAGTAATGTATGTGAGGAAAAAAAAATACTCATTTTACAGATAAAAATAATTTAGAGAAATTACTCTGCCTAGTATCACACTTAGTAACCACAGGTGGCATGATTTAAAGCCACGTAGACTAGATTATACTCACATTATGTGATACTGCCTCTCATGTATAAATAATAAATTCCAAACCATGCTGTACTGTATAGTTCAGGACTGGGTTCATCTGTTTAGACCATGGATTAGCAAACTATGCCCCATGGACCAAATCAGACATGAGCTTGTCTTAGTATTTACTATACACTCATTCAGTTATGCACTGTCAGTGGCTGCTTTCCTTTAAAAGTATGGCCCCAGCGCCTGCCTGGTAAGCGCAAGGTCCTGAGTTCAACTCTAGAAACAATCAAACAAAAAAATGGCCCACAAAGTCCAAAATATTTATGGTCTGACCTTTTGCAGCTTGCCAACGCCTGTAAGCCACTGCACAACTGCTGTCTTGAACAGTGCTGATGAACCTTCCTAATGTTAAAAATCTTTAAAGGTCCCCATGACATATAAAGGAGCAATATAACTTGGTCCAGCATATTACTGGTACCCCGAATAGTAGCGTGTGTCGAACGTCATCTCTGATCTCTTTACACACAGTACTAGCCCTTCTGATTGTTCTCGAAGGCATCTTGGGTATCTTTTTTTTACACTGAAGCATCACTGAAATTTATAGCCTCCATTTGGCTTCAGAAAACTAACACAGTAACTATTTTAGTAACAGTGTTAATTTTTAAAAAATTAATGGAGTAGAAAATACACAATTACAGAAGCAAAAACATTAAAACCATTCAAATTAAGTAATCTAAAATCTCTCCATTAGTAACTAGTACTCATTAGTTGCTAATGGTAAAACTGCTACACTGTAACATAAACACAGATTCAAGACAGTACTACATAAACATGAAACGTAGTTAACAGATGTTGCAGGCAGCACATCAGTGAGACACAGGAAGAACTGGGAACAGGAGAAAAGGCCCATGAGGCAGGAACACACTAAGTGGGGGGAAGGGTTACGAAAATTCTCACAACCATCTGGCAACCGTGGTCATAATCGACACAGCCCCACACCGGTAACCTGCCAAGGGGGTGGCACCGGCATTTGGGTCAGGCCAGGACGCCGGCATCCCTGGAGGGCTGTGTGAGGCCGAGCACAGCGAAACCGAACCCTCCAGGCCACAGCACCACGCAGCAGGCCCAATTCTGCCTCAGTCCCCGCGAACCTCATGCCAGACCACAGAAAAGTTCCATCAACTTTCACCAGACCTTGGGTATCCGCGTGGAGCCGCTCAAGCTCCAGGTAACGCCATCTACACGCACACCTTTCTAGAAGTTCCGGGAAGAAGAATCCAGTCAGGTCAGCTCTCGAGAAATAGCCCCGCCCATCGACCTAACCCCGCCCACGGGGCGGAGGCCACCCACCCCCGCACCGGCCGCACTCAGCGCGAAGCCCTACACACCGACCGAAGTTAAACCCGCGGAATGGACTTCAGCCGCCCGGCCAGGCACATACACAGAGAGAAGCTCCTCCTCAGCGAACCGGGTTCCACACACGTGGAGCAGTCCCACCCTCCTCGTGAAGGGGCAACGCAGCGTAAGGCCCCGCCCACAAAACATCCGCCCCTGGGGCGGAGTCTCACCTTGTTTGGGCCGTGTGTAGTTTGAAGTCCCGCCTACTGAACGACGCCCTGCCCACCACAGAGTCCCACCCACCCACTCCGCTTCAGGCGTACTTCCGTTCCTAGCAGCAGGGCTCCGCCCACGTGGTGTAATCCCGCCTACGAGGCCAACCGTTTTCCACGTAACCAGATGCCAAAAGCAGGACGGAGCCCCGCTCTCAGCGCGAGGTTCTACTCACGGTGGGAAGCCTCTGCCCTTAGCATGTCTCTTTCGGCCCACGTCCTCGGCCTCCAGCGAGCTGCCACCACAGGTCTCGGTTGTGCCTGGTGAGTGTGTCTGCAGAAAGCAACACGAGGGGTTTCTGAGTCTCGCGGGCCCAGAAGAAGTTCCGGGAGTCCTTGCCCTGTCGCTGCGGGGCCTGGCCGTGCCAGCGGCTCCCAGGAGGTGGCGCTGCGCACCTCGGCAGGCCGCGTCTGGGTTGCGGGCAGGCGGAGGCGACGCCTACTAATTACAGTCTCCTGGAGCCGCATTGGTGATGAGCGAGTTCAGATGCTGTTTCATTATAACTTTTACTTTAAAAAGCGAGTTTCTGACAGCATATCAGAGGTACAAGAAGCCACATGCAATAATAGACTATAAAACTAGAGCAAATGCCAGGGAACTTAGGCGAATTTAGAAGAAAACTTTTTCTGGCGTGTTTGTCTGTGTTTTTCGCATTTAGGACGTTCTGGGTTGACGTATGTAGAAAATTGAATCCTTTCAAGAAGATATCGCTGTTAAAGCTTCCAGATGAGTGAGGGGGGTTCTTGAACAACAATATAGGAACCCAAGCAGCCAGATTGATAAATTTGAAATTTAATTAACTAAGCTCAGGACCACCTGCATGTATACAGACACACACACACACGTTTCAGGGTCCAAACAAGTGGCCCTGAACTGGAAAGTTACAGAGTTTTTGAAAGAGAAAAGTCACAAAAGGCATCCTGTTGGAAACAATTTAGCTAGATTCTTACATTAATTTTTGGTTGATACCTGTGTTCTGCTTCTTTTGTTGAGCAGGTTAATTTTTCTCCTGTGGGTACAGCTCATTCTGCTTTTCTCGTGGGACTTATACCCTGAGTAATTTTCTATTTTCCTGGATCAAATACAGGGCATTAGTTAAATGTAGGGCTCAAGATGGTGTCAGTTATGCCAAGCTACAACATTCCCCACTGGTTTTAGTGTATGAATCAAATCCTTGATTCCTGGTCATCGTTTTAAAAGTCATCTTGCTCATCTACATTTTGCAGATCCTCGTATTGGGAACGTATAACCATTAATTTAACAGATTGGACTCTGATTTGGATATAACTTATTAACAGTTTATCATACTGTCCAATAGCAATGGACAGTAGAAGGAAAATTAAGGGTCCTGTCAGAGCTGAGAGTAGGATGGTCAGCCATGGGGTGGTGGAGAACAAATTTTTGTATCAACTCTGTCGATGATGTCTCTCATTTTTCTTATCAGCTAGGCGCCTTGTGAGTTAATACTGTCTCTAATAATTCCTGAATAGTCGGTGTAAAAGCAACAAGATTTACCAAGGGCTAGGCATAGACCTCCCTGTTTTAAGAATAGGAAGTCTAGACCTTACAGGTTCTGAAGAACCATCTCATCCAGGGAGTTTAGAGACTTCTCCAAGTGATAAACATTATGTTTAAGTGTGCCCAGATCTATTTCTTTGCTTAGTAATCTGGTAATTTTGTTCTCCCATTATGAGGGCTGTGGTTCCTAATGCTGCAGAACCAGCTATTCCTAATCCCGAAAGGGCAGGAATTAGAACTAGGGCCCTCTTTTTTCTTGTGAGGTTGGGTAACCCCATGTGTTCCCTCACTCCTCCAGAATACCAGTACACTTGGGGAAGAACATGAGTTAAGATACAGAGTTCAGGGTTGGGTCCAGTGAAGACAGTCAGATAAGCACAAGGGGTGAGGCCGTTTTTACAGGCAAACCAAGTTGCCAGTTGGGAGACTAAATGTTGGTAGAGGAGGTAAGAGACATTTTGTACATACACAGTTGAATTACAATTAATTCAAAATGGGCAGTGCTTTAAGGGGAAATTTGCAGACTGAATACCAAGTCCATTCCAAAGTCCTGAATGTTTCCCAAAGTGAGGGTGTTAGGTCCTTGCCCCCACCAGCATGAAGAACCAGAATCAAGGTTTGAGATGTTTACAATCTGGATTCAATTGTTGCTCCCAACAGTTGCATTCACAGCAAGTCCCACATAATAGGGGGTTCAGAATTTAAGCGTAACCAACAGTCTCAAGTAATGTTGGGGGATGAACTATTAAGTAATTTAGATATCAGTTCCAGAGATTGGGAGACAGGGCTCTCAGGTTATAATTGTGTTGGGGTGTGAAGAGATCATTTGGGGACAGATGGAGAGAGAGGGGAACTCATGGTGGAGGTAACCACTCGAGAAGGAAACCCCTTTGGTGGCAGGGCAAGCCCACCGAGGGGGCCTATAGGTTTTGAATGGATTGGAGTACTTCCTAGTTTTCTCTGGATGGTAAAGAGCAAACCAGGATCTCACCCAGTGACAAAGAGGCGAATGCCCCAAGTTTTTCCTCCATTCCAGGAAGAATCTTCCAATTGCTTAGACCAAAATAAAATGTAGCCCTTGGGAGTCATACCTAGTAGACAGATAAGGGTCATTATCTGACCAGGAGGCTACCGTTTTACAACCCCAAGCAGTTTGGTGGTGCAGGTTCGACCCAGAACTAATGGAACATCCATCCACTTTAGAGGCTGCTGTACATAAATAGAAGGGAATATTTGGGTCTAACAAGAAAAACCCAACTGGAATTCAGGTGGCTGAGGTAAGACCAGTGCATTTAAGGGTTTTTTTTTTTAATCAACCCTCCCCATGATCAAACAGAGGGTGATGTTAAGGAGGGGATTTCCAAGGCTTCTGGTAGAGGCTAGAGTTACTCCATCTGAAGATCTAGTCATAACCCACGTATAAGCTATAAGGCAATGGTTTTTCATGGGAATGGGTGAAATAAGGAAGATTATACTCATAAACAAACAGGGTCTGCATCTTTGGAGCTTAACTTTTAAAGAGTCAGAAGACTTTTTGATAGTCCATTTAGCTGGAGTTTCTTGTCCTACAGGCTTGAAGTGGGAGTGATGAATCCAATGGCTCTTTCCAGCAACCTTGACAGCTGTGGGAGTATCCAAGGTGACTGCATAGGGTCCTTCCCAGTGGGTGCCTAGGGATGTGGGCTGTCTCCTTTTGATGTAGATTTGATCACCAGGTTGAGATGCCAGGGAGTCATCAGATCTTTCACGAATGGTCTGGTGGCCCTGGAACAAGTGGTGGGTCAAGTGCAGGAAGGGCTGGAGAGCCTGTAAGGATTTAACAAGTTCCCCATTAGTGACAGCAACCAACTTATTATCTTGGACATGGGAAATCAAAGTGGTTGGTCATCTGTACATGACCTCAAAAGGAGTAATGTCCTGGAGATAGGGGGTACATTGTGCATGCAGAAGAGCAAAAGGAAGGAAGCTTACCCAGTTTTTGCCAGTCTCAAAAGCCAGTTTTGAAATAGTTCCCTTTATGGTTTTGTTCATTTTCTCTACTTGGCCTGAACTTTTTGGCCATTAGGCACAATGTAATTTCCAATTGATTTCTAAAGCTGCAGCTAAATTTTGGGTGATTTGAGCTATGAAAGCTGGGCCATTGTTGGACCCCAGGGAGGTGGGCAAACTGAATCAAGGCACTATCTCATAGAGGAGTTTGTTAATTACTATGAGAGCTTGTTCAGTCCAAATGACAAATCCTTCAGTCCATCTGGTACATGTGTCTACGAGAACTAAGAGATTTTTATGTCCTTCTCTTCTTGGCCCCATTTCAGTAAAGTTTTCTCCCAGTGGTCACCAGGGGTAAGTCCTCGTTGTCTCTTTCAGACATCAGTGGGAGCCAGCTTAGGGTTTGGCCAAAGACATTGTGGGCATTTTTGGCTGACTTCTTTAATCAGGTGAGATAATTTGGAGATAAAATAATGTCCTTGGAATAACTTGGCTAATTTAGTTCCTCCTAAGTGGGTGGCCCAGTGGGTCCCTTGGATGAGCTGGGGGCCTAACAATTCTGGGATGAGAATTCGCCCATCCAGGAGGGCCGGCCAGCCTTCTGGAGAGAGTTGGGCCTCTAAGCTCTTGGCCAACCTCAAGTCTGAATCTGAGTAAGACAGCTTAGGTAGTACAGGTGGCGGGAGAGTTGGGAGGAGCATTATAGGCACTGGTTTTAGTGCCACCTCTCTGGCTGTCTTATCAGTGAGGGCAATTCCACAAGCTATTGGGGTGTCTTCTAATTGGTGCCCCAAACAATGTAAAATGGCAACCTTTTGAGGCAACCAAATGGCAGCCAGGAGGCCTAAGATCTCAGGGGCATTTTTGACCTTTGTTCTTGCTGAGATTAATAGTCCTCTTTTCTGATAAATGGTCCCATGCACATGGACGGTAGCAAAAGTGTGCTGACTATCTGTATATATATTTATAGTTTTATTTTGTCTCCATGTTAGGGCTTGAGTAAGGGCTATCAGTTCTTCCTGCTGAGCTGAAATTCCGGACCTTAAAGCTTGGGCCCATGTTACTTCAGTTTTGGTGGTCACTGCAGCTCCTGCCACTCGAGTACCTTGCTGCCATCCATGAAATGGATGGCTCCAGGCTGGGCAAGCGGGACATCAGTCAGGTCGGTTTGCAGGCTTGAGACCAAGTCAATAATAGCCATATAATTATGTCTCGGCATTGGGTCATCATCAGGCAGGAGAGTCACTGGATTGAGAGCAGAAGTAGATAGGAACTCAATGTGGTCAGTATCCAGTAAAAGGGCTTAGTGTTGGACAATGCAAGCCTTGCAAAGTCATCTATCAGGAGGCGACTGCAATAGTGTCTCCACAGCATGTGGGGCCACTATTTGGAGCCTCTGGCCAAAAGTTAACTTAGTGGCTTCCCTGGTGAGTAATGCCATGGCTGTAATTGTCTGTAGGCAATTTGGCCACCCTGCAGCCATGGGGTCTAATCACTGGGAAAGATAGGCGATAGGCCTCTTCCAGGGTCCTAGGTACTGGGTTAAGACCCTTTTTGCTATTCTATGACTCTCAGCCACATGTAATTGGAAAGGTTGGGCGAAGTTAGGGAGAGCGAGGGCTGGAGCATTCATGAGAACCTGTTTTAAATCATTGAAAGCTTGTTCCTCTAACTCAGTCCAGGTTAAAGGTCTAGATGGATCCCCTCCAGTAGAAGTGTAGAGGACTGGGCCATTTCAGCAAAACTTAGGATCTACAATTGGCAGTAGTCCAATGCATCTAGAAATTCTCTAATTTGACATTGAGTCTTTGGGGAAGGGATTTTTAAGATAGCCTCAATCATTTTATCCGACAAAGTCCAATTTTCTTCTTCTAATACATACCCCAGATAAGTGACTTTGCATAGGCAGAGCTGTGCCTTGTTGTGGAGACTCGATAGCCCAATTTGTCTAAGTCTCTCAATAGGGCCTCTGTGGCTTGCAGACAAGAGGACAAATCTGCAGTGGCCAGTAGTAAATCATCTACATATTGAAGCACTGTGATGGAGGGATGTTTTGCCCAAAAATCTTGTAGGTCCCTCCTCGGGGCCTCATCAAAAAGAGTTGGCACATTTTTGAACCCCTGGGATAAATGTGTCCAGGTCAGTTGTTCTGATTCTCCCATCTAAGGGTCTGTCCACTCAAAGGCAAAGAGGGGTTGACTTACTGGATCCAGTGGTAGGGAGAAGAAGACATCTTTTAGGTCCACTGCAGAGTAGCAGGTGTGCAAAGGAGTCAGCAAACTCAGCAAAGTATATGGGTTAGGAACAGTGGGGTGTAGAGTCATGACTCTTTTATTTACCTCTCAGAGGTCTTGGACAGGCCTCCTCAGGTCTGAAATCCCAGGCTTCTGGACAGGTAGCAAAGGCATGTTTCAGGCTGACTTACAAGGAATCAAGATATTGGCCTCTTTTAGCCTTTGAATGTGTTTGGAAATTCCTTCCTTGGCTTCTAAGCTGAGTGGATATTGGTGGACCTGGATTGGGGTGGCCCCAGGGTTAAGGGTGACTACAATTGGAGGTTGGTTGACTGTAAGTCCCAGTAAGTTGGATTCTGCCCAGACCCCAGGAATCTCCTTTTGTCATTTTTGTAGCAATGAAGTTGGAGGGGAGTCTGCCAGGGACGAGTCCACCAGAAACAAGTATCCTTCAAGTCAGGGGGCAAGTAAAAAGAATAGCAGAAGGAGGAATGGTAGTCACCTCTGATCTACCTTTCTGAAGATCTCTAGTCTTTCTGTGAAACCCAAGAGTCACTGAGGAGTTTGTGCCCTCAAAAGAGATTTGAGCCTGTAACTTGTGGAGCAAGTCTTGTCTGATCAGGGGATAAGGACACTGGGGCATGACAAGGAAAAAGTGGGTTAGGGACCCTCTGCTCAAATCTGTAATACTGGTCTGAGTCCATGGGTAAGCCTTTATTTTTCCAATTGCTCCTTGAGTGCTTGTCTTTGTATGAGTCAAGGGACCCACTGGCTCTGATAGGATTGAAGAGCTCACTCTTGTGTTGACCAAGAAGCTGACCTTTTGGCCCCCCTACAGTAAGGGTTAACCAGGGTTCCTGGGTGCCGAAAGAACCCTGACTGGCTCAGTTTTGAATCTAGACCTTTGGAGTGGAGGCAGTCTTTTCCTGGAGCTCTGGGCAGTCCTTTTTTCAGTGGCCCTCTTTTTTACAATAGGCACACTGGTTTTTGGCTAGTGGGGCCCTTTTAGATTTGGGAGTGTTTCCTGAGTCACATTTGTTTTTGGGATATTTTTTTTTTTTTTTCCCTAGAGCAAGAAGAACCTTTGCTATCCTTTTGTTTAAGTCCTGTGGATCTTCTTGGTTGTTGAAGAGCTTTTGGGTTATCTCCACTAACTCTGAGAGTGCCTTACCTTCAAATCCTTTTAGCCTTTGAAGCTTTTTTTTTTTTTAATATCTGGGGCTGACTGGTAGACAAACACGGTGTTTAGGGCTCCTCTATTCTCAGGTGCCTCTGGATCAATAGGTGTATAAATATGATATGCCTCTAGGAGGCGCTCCAAGAATCCAGATGGAGCCTCATCAGGTCCCTGACTTACCTGTGAAACCTTAGACAAATTAGTTTGCTTCTGAGCAGCTGCTTTTAAAGCACCCAAAAGAGTCTGGTGATATTGTACAAGAGCCTCCTTACCTTGTTCATTGTTAGGGTTCCAAGAGGGGCAAGTGAGGGGAAACACAAGGTCCAATCAAGCCAGATCAGAACTAGGGTGGCCATCCAGTCCTGGAATCAATTTTCATCCCAAGGCATGGATTCATTCTCTTTCCTCAGAAGTGAAAAGAATCTGGAGAAGCTGTTGGCAGTCGTCCCAGGTGGGCTGATGCATTAAGAAAACAGACTCAAGGAGAGAAATGAGCCCCTAGGGGTTTTGAGAGAATGAGAGGTTGTTTTGTTTTGTTTTGTTTTGTTTTGTTTTGTTTTGTTTCAGTTATAGAGCTCACTAGTGGAGAAGGGGACATAGAGTAGGAAGGGTCTGAGAGACCCCTCCCCAGAGACAGCCTCATGGAGAGGTAAAAGAGGAGCTGGAGGGACAGGAGTGGAGTCTGGAGAAGATGGTTTTGGGGTGGAAGCCCTAGAAAATGGGTGCCCTCTATGGGTGTGTGAGGGATAAGGGGAGTTGGGTTCTTCAGAGGGAGAATGGTAGAGAGGGGGAGCAATGCATGGAGAGATCAAGGGCAAGGAGTCAGGAGGAGGGAAAAGAACAGGGGGAGGTTTGGGAGAGGCAGGTTTTGTAACTGCAATAAAAGTGCAGCATTTGGAATGGCAGGAGGGGACCCACTTAGTCCAGAACCAAGTCAATCCAGGTTTGTATATAAGCAACTTGGTCAGGGTGTCCCGCTGCCCCAAAGATGACTGGACCAACCTGTCGACACAAAGGGAAATTAAAAGTCCCTTCTGGAGGCCAAAAGCAGGTCATTTAAATTCGTAGAAAGTTTGGAGCTTCCCTGGATAAACATGCACCATAGGAAGAGACTCTCCAATGAAATTCTTGAAAATGGTTAAGAACACATTGTAGGGGCAACAGAGAAGCATAAGCAGACCCATCCATTTGTCACAAATAACAAACATTAAACCAGTGACAGACAAGATTAACAAAACAAAGACAGAAACTAACAAACTGACACCAAGAACTAGTTTAACCTTATAGCCAACAGGTCCCAGCCAACATCTTGGTCTGAGAATGGTCTTGGAGATTTTAATGTTGCGTCCAACATCTCCAAACACCCCCAAGGGGTACCCCAACAAGAATTAACACAATCTTACGGTAAGGATCTGGATGGCTTGCTCCAAATTAGTGTCCAGGGGTTTTGCTTTCTCTTTGAAACAAAGAGATTTCTCAGGGGCAAGGAACATCTCTCAGCAGTCCCCCTGAGGAACAACCACCTCAGAGGCTTTGGACAAGCCCCCAAATGAGGTGGGTTTGTGAACAACAAACAGCCAAATCCAAGTAGCTAAATTGATAAATTTGAAATTTAATTAACTGAGCTCAGGACCACATGTATACAGACACCCCCGCCCCCTGCCATTTCAGCATCCAAACAAGTGGCCCCGAACTGGAAAGTTACAGAGTTTTTGAAAGACAAAAATCACAAAAGGTATCCTGTTGGAAACAATTTAGCTAGAATCTTATATTAATTTTTGGTTGACACCTGTATCTTGCTTCTGTTATTGAGCAGGTTAATTTTTCTCCTGTGGGTACAGCTCATTCTGCTTTTCTCATGGGACTTATACCCTGAGTAATCTTCCATTTTCCTGGGTCAAATACAGGGCATTAGTTAAATGTAGGGCTCAAGATGGTGTCAGTTATGCCAAGCTACAACAATGAGTATAATCATAGAGAAAAAACATTGTGTTTCTCATACAAGAGAAGCAAATTATATATATGAGAATCAATGTGTATATATATATATATATAATTATGTATATATATATTTGTGTATATATATGCACAGAGAGATGAAGAGTAAAATAGTAGATAAGTAGGAAGAAGTTAAAATACTTCCCTAAATTACCAATTCTGTTGTTTGAAAAATTATATGTATGCTAATTTGTATCAGTTATACTACTGGTTTATCTTAGTTTGTTGAAAATGAAGTTCTGTGTTATCTATTTCTTTCTAAAAATCATTTTGTTCATCTTGTAACTGAGTAACTCCTTTTAAGATAATGATACATAGTGCATTAACTATTGTTACTCTTAAAATTTTGTTAATGAAATTTTATTTTTTCTTAAAACCTTAGTTGTCTTGTTGAGACTCTGTAATGCAGTTCTGATTTAGACCCAGTCCTAAATGTACTGCCTTGGGAGTAATTCATGGACTAACCAAAAGTAATTAGGTAGAAGAAGAAAATGAGAGCACACATAAATAATTATAAACCATCTGTAACAAAACTCTCAGCCCTCTACCTGAACAGAGTCAGCTTTGTAGAGATGATACTCCATAATAATCTTGTTTCATTTGTTTAATCTTATTCTCCCACTACACAGTACCATATCATTTGATCAAAATAGCTTGAATACCTAGGCTATGTGGAAGTTCAAAAGAAGCACAGAACATATTTCATTCTTTAAAAAAGGTCCAGTAACCTAGATTATGCACATGACATGATGATTCTTGATAACGGATGGTAAGGATATGGTAAATGCACAAATGTATGCTATTAATGAGAGAAAATAATTCTAAATAATGGAAATATTTATATTAAAGTTCTCTGTCCTAAAGCAGAAATTGGCTCTCTATAGCCCTAAAACTAGATCTGACTCATTGCTTATTTTTGTACAGCACATAGTGAATTTACATTTCTAAAAGAGGAAAAAGTTAAAATAAGAGTAATATACCATGGGATGTGAGCATTCTATTAAATTCATGTATCATTGTCTGTAAAGTTGCACTGGGATCCAGCCACACTCACTGTTGACATACTGTCTACGCCTGCCTTCATGTGATAGCAGCAGAGCTGAATACTTGAAGCATACACTACATACACTGCACAGCTTACACTATTTTATTATGTGGCTCTTGACCAACTTGAAAACTTTACCAACCCCAAATATTGGAGAATGAGCAGCATGGTAGTGTAAATGGTTGATATTAGTGTTTTATATGCAGAACTTAAGATAAAAATCTTCAGAGAATGAAGGCATTATTTTTTCCTAGTGGTCCAAGAAGAAAAAAAAAGAAAAAGAAAAGAAAAAGAAAAAAAAACCTTTACATGATGAATCTGGAGTCCTCTGTCTCTCAGGTGACCAGTGATGTTATTGCTTTCTCAACTGAATATGAAATACTCAGATATATAAAAGACATTCACATGGATCTATTTTAGAGAGTAGGCATTGGAAATTGCTTTAAATTAAGGGAGAAGCTGACTGAAGAATTCTTGGGAGAAAATGTGGTTAAAGTTTTATATAAATGCTTTAAACATGTCTGGCACACTAAAAACAGTAGCATAATGTCTCTGCAACAATAATTGTTACAGAGGTATGAAGCCTTCGGCCTTCAAATGACTATTAACTTTGTCTGATTAATTACTGTGTTGTCAAATTGTAATTTTTATGTTCCCATCATTCTGCTGCAGTCATCAGTTAACACTTAAGTAAAAGTAAATATATTCATTTACTGGTATATTTACTTATTTATATCAATATGGGCTCATGGATTACCATCTTATTCAATAGATGATAGCATTTTATTATTATAATTTGTTTTGACATTTGTATCACTCAGTTTTGGCGAGTGTCCTTTCAAGAACTCACTGGCCACCACCATTTTAATCAATTCCCACCATTCTTTGACCCCTTCCTTGCTTTTGAGAATAAGCATTCCAGGTTCATCTAGGACCTATATTTCATACAACCCAAACTCAGTCATGTCTCTATTTGTTTTGGTGAATAATGATATTTAGGAACCAAGATCATAGGCAGAGCTAAGCAATATATGCATGGATAAGTATGTATATGCTGTTTATAAAGTGTCTGTAAATATTCACACATCTCATTAGTTGTATTCTGTATGAACAAATCATAAGTTCATGCTATTTCCAATTTCAATTAAATACCATAGGATTTGTTTTAGTTTTCTACCCTTCTCACCTACTTGTAATTTGCTTTCAGAGATCTGACTCCCATCATTCTCAATATGCTCAGTAACCTTATCTTCCTTCACTGTTGCCACCTGCTTCCCCCTATACTCACTTCTGCAGGGCTCCCGTCAACCACACAGGCTGCTGCCATCTGTGTATGCTGTCTGCTACCTGCGCTTCTTGGTCCTACTCGGGATCCAACTTGCTTGAACTTTTCCAGCAATGGCCAATGATGGCTTATTTTGGAGAATACTTCTGGTGACAGAATAAAAGTAGCAGAGATGAAGAAATGGTGGTAGACAAGGATGCAGTAGTTCAGGCAATACATGATGATATCTAGTGAAGGGATAAAGGTCTTTGGTTGACTCTGCATTTACTGTGGTTCCTCTTGAGTATCCACTGCATGAAGAATGCTGAAAAAAATTATAAAAATTATAAACAGTCTGCATTTCTGTGTATAACAATAGTTATCTGGTTTTTTTAAATAACAAAAATTTTGAGGACAATAAAGTATTGCATAAACTTCTATCTCTTTCAGAACTTTCTGTTTTCTTTGAATTAGAAAAATCATAACAAATCATTGAAAGTATTTGGACAATTCAGAGAAACATTTTTAAAAATGAGCAACCACCAAGCATTGCATTCTGACCAAACTTCTCATCATTTTTCTCTATTCAGGTTATCATAGTATCTTCCATTGTGTTTTATTAACCACATGCCATTCCTGACTCAGTGAGGAAGGAGAGACACAGTAACTGAATAATAGCAGATGAAAATCATTGAGAACTTCCTGAGAGCAGGATAATTCTAATGCTATTTGCCCATGTCTGAAACAATGCCTGGAACATAAAAGGGGTACAGTAAATACTTTTAGACAAATGAGTAAATTCTACTACTTGGCTTGCTCCACTCCCCAAACTGGGGCTTGCACCCAGGGACTTTACACTCCACTACATCACCAGCCATTGATTCATTGAGACAGGGTATGCAGCCCAGGCTGTCCTTAAACTCACAGTGATCTTCCTGTCTCAGCCTCCTGATTGCTGTGATAACAGGTGTTATCATATACCTGAAAAACTTATAAAATTTTTTCACACCTGGCTTTAATTTTTTTTTATTTTGAAACTGGTTTCATTAAATTGCCCTGGGTGGATTTGAACTTATAATTCTCCTGTCTCAGCCTCTCATTAGCTTGTTTTGATATATATATTTTTAGAGTCTTTTTTTTTTCTAGACAGGTGGTATATTGCTTATGTACCTCTAGGCAAAATTTTATAATCTGTACATCTAAGCATATATTAATAAATACACTTTGAAAATAGGATATTTAATGTTCTTTAAAGAGTATATCATATTGATATAATTTGTTTTATGCTACTAGCATGTCTATTGTTTCTAGATTATATTTTGTTATAATTACACTGCAGTGAATATGTTTGGACAGGAAACTTTGACAAAAATTTCTTAATATTATCTTGGATATCACACTTAGAAATAGGTTCTGAATTTAGAACTTTGAAAATTCTTGACTTAAATGCTCAAATTGTTCCCAAAAGATGATACATTTTACATTTTTACCAATAGTATATGGACATATATATTTTACTACACTTCACCTCATTGATACAGATTATTGATACTTTTTTCTGAAGTATCAAAAAGAATTGGTAAGGAAGAATTGGCAACATATTTAAAAACTATTTTGCATTTATTTTATGTTTGTAGTTGTGGGGACTCACTCAAACTACTTCAAAGTTAGGAGCATCTGAGGACACCTGACGAAGTGACTCCACATGTCTAGCACAAGTGCACAGTGGGATACAGTGACTTAGCACAGGTAAACATGCACATGCTGGTTATGGTAATAAGAATGTAAATATGTGATAACAACTTGTGTAAGAATTATATGATAAAGATTTGGAAAAAAAAATTGGGGCTACTCTTGTACTCTGTTCTGTTCAGTGTTGGTTGCTGTTGTTACTGATGTCTTGCTCATGTACACTCTTTAACTTGAGGACCTCACCCACAAAAATCTCCCTTGTGCCCCCCAAGCAGGTCAAAAATAATATAATTTTCTTTTTTTGAACTTAACTTATTGAATTAAAATAAAATTTACTGGTGGGGAGACAAACACAAAAGTAGTAATTTATATAACTATTATTTTAATTTATGCAACTGAAAATTGTGGTGCCATTAGAGAAAACCTTGAGAGGGAAGTTGAAACAGGGAGGAAGTCTGTCACTCTACTTTGGGTGCCTAAAGTTGGAGCAGTTGGATACAATTTAATAGATCTAGAACTATGCAGCCCAGTTGCTGGTATTTTATATTGCTAGTCTGAATTGAAATAATGTTGTTAGAGTAAAATACTCATCAAATACTTGAAATACTTCATAAGAAAAAAAAATCTAAAAGATGTGATTGTACCATGAAGGTCCAACAAGAGACAGAAATCATACAGTAATTTGAGCAGAGCAAATTTATTGTAAAGAATTATTAACCACATCAGGGGTAACTGTAAATATGTAAAGGAAACTTTAAAGAATATCCTGAGGCCAAGGGAGTGCCCAGCCAGGAACACACTTGGTAGTCAGTCTCCTCTCCAAGTTTGGGATTCAGACCATTGAAATTATGGTTGCAGCCCAACAGGTGACAAAGAAATATTCTGGGTTTCCCAGGACAGAGCTGGCCAGCATTTTCCAGGCAAATATCAAATACTGCTGGAGGGTACAGATGAGCGAATGCTGGGATATGGGAAGTCAAGTTCACCAAGGGATGCACAGTATTGGGAGCTGATAGTCTGGCTGGGTGAAGCTTGGCCTAGAGAGTACAGCATCCACATGAAAGCATGGAAAATACCTTTGGCTGGTGCAGGCTAGTTGGGACTATGTATACAGAGTCAGACATCTGCTTTGCTAGGAGGGTGACATGATAACAGGAGTGTAGTGTTTGGTGTTCAAGGGCAGCAACGTAGTCACTAGACTGGGGCTAGGGCTGTGATCCTGCTAGAGACTGCATACCCTGTACTGCCAGAGCAGAGTGCCCTGATGTCTCCAAACATGTGCTGCTGGCAACAGCTCAGAAGAGACAAAAAGAGAACAAAAACACATGCTGCATACTGCAGCCAGGAGGAGGTGTTGCTTTCTCCTGTAATGGCCCACCACTCGAGCAAACTTAATGCCATGCTTGTTGCAAAGAAGAGATTCTTAAATCATTATTACAGAGCTGGTAATGTGTGGTAAACTTAGAGATAACAAATTTGTAACTAATACAGTATTGTAAAATATTGATTCATATTCAAATGATAATATTTTGAATATATTGGTTTAATAACATTAAGGCTAGTTTCACTTTTTAAAATGTAACTTTCAGTTGCATATATGGTTTGTATTCATTACTCAATACATTGTTTCTCTTGAAGAGTGCTTGAACAATGTCAAAACTGGGTAGATTATATTCACAGAAGTACTTTTGAGACTAGAGATTCCACCCAGGGGCACTCTGCCACTGAGCTACATTCCTAGCCCATTTAAACATTAATTTTGAGACAGCATCTTGCTAAGTTGCTTAGACTAGGATGCTGATATATTGCTCATATAGACAGCTGAGTTAGATACAAATATTATAGGCAGTACGACAGGACTGGGCCTTTGAGAGACTCAAAGATGAAAACTCATTACAGCTGTGGCCAGAAGTGCATCTGTTGCAGATCAGGGCTCAAGATAGGACAGAACTGATATAGGTGAATGAAATGCCCAACCTACTATGTCCATGAGTTCATGTTCTCTAAAATCAAAGAATGAATTTTAGGAACAACAGAGGTGAAGAGTAGAATATATTTATTGAGAGAAAGCTTCTGTCTGAAGAGAGACAGAAAGGGGTCCTGAGTGAGTTGCCCCCAACTCTGTCTTTTCCAGGGACTTTTTTTTTTTTTTTGTCTTTTTGAGACAGGGTCTTGCTATGCAGTTCAGGCTAGCCTTGAGCTCACTTTGTAGCCCAGGCTGATCTCGCACTCTCAGCAATCCTGCCTCAGCCTCCTAAATTCTGGGATTACAGGTGTGAGCCACCACACCCCACTTTTTCCAGGGACTTTTATGGAATAGAACCATGAGATTAGATGGCTCAAAGGTGGGGAAAATGAGAATTTGCAAAATAGGCATAAGATGATCCAGACTTAATCCCTAAGGATTAAATTTAAGGGTATGCTTGCATTTGTCTTGAGATCTGGCCCACAGCAAGAGGTGTGTGTCTCCTGTTTTGAGATCTGGCCTGCAGCAGGAGGTGTGTGTCTCCTCCAAGGTCATTAGACATCTAGTCCTCTGTGCCAGCTTCTTCAAGGGCCTAGTCCTGTCTGACTGCCTATAATATTTCTAACTGGCTCAGCTGCCTATAACAAAATGACCAGGTCTAAGATAAGAGGTGACATCTTGACTAATAAAATCTAGACAGACAGTGATCACCTTGTGGATGACCAAGCCCCTCAGACTCATCCCTTCCTGAAAAGTTCGTTGTTCTTTTCATGTACACTTGCTATATAACTTGCTTCCCCATTGAATCAATATTACTAAACTGCTATACTTATAATCTTATTGGCTAAACATAGCTTTAACCTACATTGTACCATGGTGGTTGTGTTCTATAAAACTTCCCCTGAAAAGTAGAGTCCTTGGCAACCACACAGGACTCCTCCTACCTCTCAGGAGTTATACCTCTCCCCGTCAATAAATATTTTCTACTCTTAAACCTTTTTTGTTCTTTAGAATTTAGTCTTAAATTTGGGGGAACACAAACTTGGCCTATCAGACATCCAGCAGGTTGGGAGTTATATTTTCCTTACATCATTTGTAGATGCTGTATCATTCCTATATCACTCAGATGTGTGGTCAGATAGTATTCTGGGTATTACTGTGATAATGTATTGTGGTGAGGCTGACATTTAATTCAGTAGAGTGAAGAGATTGCTTTTCATAGCATAAGCAGACCTTCTTCAATCAACTGAATAAAAGGTCGAGTTTCTAAGTAACAGAGAATTCCTTGTGCCTGATTACCTTCAATCTGGGATACTGGCACCTCCTTCCATGGGACTCAGATTAAAATACTGATTCTCCATGAGTCTTGAGCCTGCCAGCTTTTGAACTGAAAATATGTTTTGCAGCTTTGTAGTGTTGGTAGACTTCAGTTTATGGAGTTACCCTGCAGATCTTCAGACTTGTTGGTCTCCTTCATAAAGTAATCCAATCACTTGTAATTTCTGTCTCTGTTTTATTCTCTCTCTGTATATAAGGTCTGATTGGAAAGTATGGCAAATTTCTACATTTTAAAAAATTATTAAAGTAAAATACACAGTACCATTAATGCCCCTCAAGTAGTTTCATTCACTTTGAACACATATACCATCGTCCTTGCCACTTTCTGAAGCATTTCTGGAAGTACTTTTCCATGAGTGTCTTTAGTTGTGCTGTTGTAGCTGCCTTGATGTCCTGAATAAATTTAAAATGTTTAAAATGTATGATCATTTTGACTTTGAGAAAGAGCCAGAAGTCACATCATGACAAATCTAGTGAATAAGATGAATAAGGACATGCCATAATATTTTTGTGAATCTAGATTTTCATTGGATGACATCTTCAGTAGCAATATATATCATACCTTGTAAAAACACTCATGAAAGAACAAACAGAATTACTTCTTTTTTTTTTTTTTTTTTTTTTTATCAGTATCAGGGATTGAACTCGGACCACATGCTTGCAAGGCAGGCACTTATACTGCTGAGCTAAATCCCCAGCCCCCACAATTACTTCAGAAAGTGGCAATTATAGTGTTATAAGTGTGTTTAAAGCAAGAATAAGTATTTTTAGGGGATTAATGACAATGTATCTTTTACTGTAATACATTTTTTAATTTAAATATTTACCTTGTGTATAGTCTATTTCTCTAGAGAACACTAATACACACAACTGAGTAGAAAAGGGAAAACCTGAGTAGGGCCAGAGAAAATGGGTAGATAGTATTATTGTGTGTACATTAGGCAAGGACTTCTCCCTATAAAGAGAAAAAATTAGAACATGTTAGTATGCTGATGACAATGACAACAATGGAAGTAGTGATGTAGGCTACAGAAGGTGGTGGGAGTGGGAGGTTTTGCTAGGTAGGTGGGGTTCAGGCAGCAAGTCTCTGGTGGTAGAGTGGTGGGAAGCTTCTTAAAGGGAGGGCAAATTTGACCTTCCTAGTGAGAGAGAGGGCAAGGGCCCTGGTGTTGACAAAACAGTCTACCCTTCCCCAGAGCACAGAAGAGTAGATAAATCTTACAAGAGTTTTTGACAAAATGCCTGTAACATCCCTAATTCCTCTGTCATTATATTTTGAAGAGTTGATAACATTAACTAAATATTTTGATAGCCAAATCATGTTGGCCTGAATTATCGGACTTTTCAACATTAATCTTATGTTTATACGAGTTTCCTTTTACCATAATCTTAGCCTCTCCCCCCACCATTTTATACCCTACCTACTTCTGTAGCATGCTCAAAGAAGATATAAAACATTGCAAAATAGAACATGCCTATGTTTCTATTAGAAAAATGTGTAAGGTTAAATAAAAAAAACAAAAAATGTAGAAGCAGAGTTTTAACATGTGTTTTGGTCTGACAATATAGGACAAAAACATTTGGCTCTGGTTTCTAAGAGCCACAGTCTGAGAACTGCCTTGAGAGTGACTCATTGAAGTTACTCTTTTAATTTTGGACTGAAAATCCTCATCTTAGCATGAAATCTGGGTCATTTGAACAAGTGCTCTAAATATGGGGAGGACTCATTCTTACTTGGAAGGTTGCACTAAGTAATCCTACCCATAGTATTGTCATCAAACAAGGTCTGAGGAGGTTCCTGAAATTGAGAAAAGGAATTTAACCCACCATTTTTGTAGAACAGATTTGCAAGTTCACTGCCAAAAAAAAAAAAAAAGAAAAAAAGGCCTGATGGTTTGTCTTCTTATAGCTGCTTCAGGATGAGGGGCATTGATCAGGCCTAACCAGGAATCAAAAATCTCACCCTGATTAATTGTTTAATGAATGGTCATCTTTTTTTCTTTCGGTTTTTTGAGACAGAGTCCTGCTATGTAGTTCAGACTGGCTTTGAACTCAAAGTAATTCTCCTGCCTCAGCCTCCCAAGGGCTGGAATTACAGTTATGTAATCCTATATAATGATCATCTTTCGATAATTTGAAAATGAGAACAAACACATTAACAAGACTTTGATGCTTAAGCCTTATTTTATAATCTTGTTAAACAAACCAGGGCTAGAAATTAACAGTGGGCTATTGATGATGAATAGTGACTCTAAAAATGGCAGAACCCAGTAACATTTTACATAAACTTTTTATCTTTAATAGTAACCTGTATTTGTTTTGAGGTATTTATCTAAATATAACAGGTAAAGTTTAAGAGCACACAGACTTCTCCCTATTTTGTCCATAAGAAATGTAATGTTCTCCAATTTTAACAATGGTGAATGAATACATTAAATAAATCTATCTTTTTAACAATCAAGCATTAAATTTTTTATTATAGGACTTACTTTGTAGTCTAAACACCCTTTGTAATAATTGCCTTTAGATAATGTAAACGTATAGTCTCAAGTAGATAACTAGTTTATACCACAAAGTAGTAAAGCTTAGAATATTTATGTCACCATTTTTATTTTATAGTTACACCTATGTAAGAAACTAAATCTTTATCTTAGAAATACTTCAAAGAACTCTCAAATAACATAATTAAAATGGGCTAGGAGAGACTGAAGGGCACATTTTGGAAGGGTTAATGAGACTAGGAATAAAAATTTCTTATAAGTTATAGGCTTAGCTGGAGATGCCAGTGGGGGCTAGTGTAGTATTTGGGACTCCTTTTTATATGAATCTATATTTACCTTTTTGTGTAATATTACTATTAGTTTTTCTATTTATATATAATTTTGGTTATAATTTTGTGCTGGATGTAAGACCAAGCCAAGTCAAAGTATGATGTGTGTTAAAATTTACACACACACACACACACACGTACATGTGTGCACATGCTCATGTTTGTCAAGGTTAGTTCAAACACTTCAGCCATTTCATTTGGGATAATTTTCAGATCTTAGCTCCACTAGTTTTTTTCTCTATCAGTTGTGTTATTATTTAAATAACATAAACTCTCAGATAAATTTGGTACTTAAAAAAAATAAAGGGGCTAAGTAGAATGTACTTACAGACGAACTTTATAGACAAATATTGCCCAAACTTTAACCTTTGAGTATCATTATCTGGACTGCTTGGGCAACTTAACTGTCCTAACACAATAGCAATCACATAAATATAAACGTGAAAGGCCATCATCATAAGAAACTTTAATTTGGAGGTCATCAGTAGGATAAGATGTTTTCCTAAACTTCGTATCTGAGAAGTCTTGTATACTTGAGAAACGTAAGCGTACTTAATATATCAAGAGGTTAGCAATAATTAGCATCTAATGTTAGTATAGAAATCTTTTACATATATTTACTTAGTTTTTGCTATTAAGGCAAAATTTAGGTTTCTTTAACAGATTTACATAGTGTAACTGCAATGACATGAATTAAAGTTCATCTTTAGAGCTGTTTTAAGTTTATACATCAGTACTAATGACCACAAATAGATACTACAGATATACAGAACTATATTTCTTTTTCACAGTAACAAAATGTTTAATCAAGTCAGAGGATATAGAACAGGTTTTAAATGGCAGGATCAAATTTAAAGAGATACCAATATTTTTGATCATTTTATGTCTAAGGACTAGATGTAATGTATATTGTATAAATGAAAGTACTTAATAGTTACTTTACATACATTAAGCTTAATTTTAAAGCTTAATTTTATAACATATTTTATCCTCAGATGGATAATAACATCTCTTGTCCCAGATTATAGGGTGTTTCCAAATTGACATTTAAATAATCTTTACTTTTAAAATTCAGCTTTTTAAGTAATTTCTTGGAAAATGCAAGAAATTATCTTAATAAAATATAAATCACTTGTTTTTTTAATCTAGTTTTTGTAAGGTTAACAAAGAACACTTCAATAGTTTAGGAAAATCTTATTGCTTTATACATAGAAAACATGTCTATGTTTAGACATAAAAATAACCTTTTAATTATATATGCCACTTAATTATATATGTAATAATTTCTTCAATAATATTTGTTAGTACTGGTTGTGGTGGCACAAGCCTGTAATCTTAACACTCAGGAGGTTGAGGCAGGAGGATCACCATGAGTTTGAGGCCAGCCTGTACATCATAGCCAGCCAGACTTTGTCTCAAATCTATATCTATATATCTATATCTATATCTATATCTATATCTATATATCTATATCTATTTGTTGGGGTGGGGCACAATAAGACTGAGGCAAAACTAAAAGACCCAGTGAAGAAAACTGAAGCAAATTGGTTAAGGCAGGTGCTTTGTCAGTCACAGAGGTGAGTTTTGTGCAGTAGTTTTACAGACCCAAAGGACTCCACTTAGGGGACATTTTAATTTAAAAATATATTTAAATTTATAAAATAAAATTATAAAATTAAACATTTTAATTTAAAAATATATTTAAAATTTAACTCTTAAAGAAACAATCTTAAACTTTTGTATGTATTAATAATTTATGAAATGTCATTTAATAAATCAAATATTTTTATTTTATTTTATTTTATTTTATTTTATTTTAAAGATAGTAAAGTACAACAAAATAAGAAAGGACAAAGCCAATCAAGACAATGCAGTGAAATTAGTACAGAACTTCAGAGCAGGATACTGGGATAGCAATAACAGGTACCATAGTGTATTGTGTTATCTTCACAATAATTGTTCAATCAGATATAGCAAAATCAAACCAAAAACCAATCAAAACAGAATATTGAATAGAGAAAAACGATTAATCAGAACAAAGCAAAAGAGTGAAAACAATATTTTCCTTCAAAGACAAAATAGAAGGAAATCCCCCATATTTGCTATATTGTATATGGTCATCCTCCCAAGAGATGCTGAGACTGCTGGCCCAGGTCAGCATAATCAACCAAACAATACAAGCATTAGTTGCTTTTAGTTGCTTTTATGTACCTTAGTTGCTATTAACTCTGGCTGACCTCAAAACCATCCAGTTGCTGAAGAAGCGGGGGCATGCAACTTTTGAGTCTCAGCCTGCCTGCTGGTAGTCTCACTGGAGACGCTGACTTGTTCTCTCCCTGGCGTACCGTGCCTGCCACTTACCAGGAAGGATGGCTCATTGCTTTCTGGGTTGGTCCCCAAAGTTCCAGCATGGCTGATTCTCAGGAGATGCTGACTTGTTCTCTCCCTGGTGTGCCTGCAGCTTGTGCCACTTAGCAGGAAGGATGGCTCCTTGCTTTCTTGGTCGGTCCCCCAAATTCCAGCCTGGCTGATTCTTGATAAACACTGACTTCTCTCCCTGGCACAAATATATTATTTTTATAAGCCTTAGCAGGCCAATGATAATTGAATCTGTATTTAGCAACTGATAACTAGATGTACTTATGAACATTTATAAATGTTTATCCTATTTATATTTACTTATTTTAACAATTCAGATGACTCACAAAAACAAAAGCATCGCATAATTAACATTCATAAGTGTCTTACTTTTTTGTTGCTGAGACAAAATATCTGGTAGCCAAAGTTAAAAGCAGAAAGGTTTATTTAGCACACAGTTTGTAAAAGTTTCAATCTATAATCAGTTGGATCCAAGGCAGGGTGACACATGTTAGAGGGGCAACAGTTCATGACAGCAGAATACAGCAAAAGCAGTAATAAAGGAGGAGACACAACTTTTTCTGTCCCTTATGTAGTAGGTAGGTTACCTGCTCTAGGGTAGATGTAATACTCATGCCCTTAATCATAGCCAGAACTGTGCCAAACTAATCAATGGACTGAATAATCACATACCTTAATCTTAGCATCACACGCTCTAGATTCAGCCACCTCTGAAAAAAACCCTAATGCTGTGGCAAACTGAGTCTATGAAAGAAACAACACCTGAAGAAGTTAGGAAGTAGTCAGTAGCTTTATTTTCCACTGGTAGTACTGGCTGGAATAACTTCCATCAAAAACCAAGTACTGAGTGTCTGTGAGCCAGCATTTTTATATGAGGCATAAGCAGGGGTTACAAAGGTGGGACAGGACAGCCTGGTAGTTCTGATTAGCTAGCAGGATGTGATCATTGGTTATAGGGCTAGATTAATGACCATAAGTGGCAAGACTAGGTCAGTGACTACAAAGCTGGGTACAATCAAGTGTCCTGTATGTTAGATTATGCTCTCATGGTTACAGGAGTCAGGAAAATAATTACAAAGCCATGAATCAGTTACAGATCGGAGCAGTTTCAAAAGAACAAACTTTTAAAAAGAACAATTTCTCTTGTACTGTTTTTCCCTTTCACTATAACCACATGAGGCTTTGGAGGGACATCTAGATACAAACCACAATAGTAAGATATGGATATATTATCTTTCAAGGAAAACTAAGTTGTTGTACATAGAAAACAATGTGCATGCATTTATAGAAACAAAATTTTAAAGTAAATATTGGCTAAAATCTGGGTGGCAACATAAAAAAAGATTTTATCTTACCAACCAATTTAAATTATCTCACTGTTAAACCATGTGAGCAAAGAGCATGTAGACTGTATCATGAGTGTCCACTTATCTATAAGCCAATTTAAGTAGAACTTTTGGAGGATCACATATCTGAAAGTTAATAATTAGAAACATACTATTAACCTAATCATGCATAACTTTTATGTTACCAAGATTTAAGATTCTTATTTGCAAGTTTTATGAAAGCCTTATGTAGCAGGTTTACTCTCAAATGCTGTGAGTTTGGTTGCTCTTGAGTATTTGTGTGACCAACTTTTATGGAAAGTCCTTACAGAGCCAGAAGTCTATGAGGGCAAAAAAATCTATCTATCTATCTATCTATCTATCTATCTATCTATCTATCTATCTATTAAATAAAGCAGCTACAGGTACTTCAACCAATTAATAAAGCAGATTAATGGGCAAACAGACAACAAATATAGAACATATAAAACAATTACATTAAATCAGAGTACACTCTTTTAGATATATTGGCCATGCTGAATTATATATTTAATTTTAGTTCCAGGTTTATAAACTATGAATAGACTAGACAGAATTTTTCTCAGAGGTTATCAGTTAATTGTCTTTTTTCTTAAATAAGTTGTAACTATTTCCTTTAACACTTTTAAGCTACTCCAAGTACATTTTTCCTATTATATAGTTAACAGTATGAACACAACCAGTAACAATCAGTAGGGGAAAGACAGGAGTGATACAAATTGCTAGATAGTATCTGCATTTTCTCTCAGTATAAAATCAAGTTTGAAGTCTTATCTTTATTACTCTTTAACTTACATTTGGAGAAAAAGCAACCTTTTAAAAATTATCTGTATTAAAGTGATTCAACCTTAAAAAATATAACTTAAGGATGATTTTGGGAAAGACACCGAATTACCCATCGTCATTTAAGATGTATTACATGCCTTTAAGATGTCCCTTGTGTACTTCTGGAGAGAGAGAGAGAAAAAAAAAAAGAAAGAAAATATAGGTTCCTATTTAAGTCCCTGAGGTCAAGCTGTATGAACTGCTCAACTAAGCTTGTGGTTCAGAGCATGTACAACCCTCCTTGTTCCCCAAAGCCAGAACTGCCCAAAGGTCAAGCACCCATGGCTGGAAGCTCTGTCTTGTGACCCTACACAGAACTGCCCAAGGGAGCAGCTCTGCCCTTTTCTTTCCCATCATTGACTGGTGCAGGCATCACTGTTAGTCCTGTAGAAATCTTTTGCTCATGTCCAGAACAAATAACTTTGTTCTTAACACATAGTTACTCCACCCTTTATCAACAGCCCAGGAAAGCAGGAAAAAGGAGTTATGCACAACAGCTGGGCTTTACTCAAAAATTTACCCAAAGATCTGTATATCTGTGGGCCTGTAACACACACAAAGAACTCATAGAGTAGATGCCACATAGTAACTACAGATCACGTACTATTTTAGATATTGAGATAAACCTGAGACCAAAATTATAAGAATACCAGAATCAAAGATGGAAAGAAGACAAGAGCTAGCATTAGAAAATAAATGCAGAGAGGCTTACCCTCCAAAAAAGAAAAAAATAACAAAGCAAAGATAGGCAAGGGTTCCTTATCCTGGGCAAGGTCAGGGCAGACAGCTGAGAAGGGCTGAAGTGAAAGTCTTCTCTCAGGCCTGTGAGTTTCTTTTACTAGTAAGAAAGTACTATACTCTAGTTTCTCTTCAGATCATATAAATCTTTCCCTTTAACTACGGGAAAGTACAGTGGCCACGTGCCCTCCCTGACTCTCACTACCTGCTCACTGTGTTGGGATTTACTAAGAGCTGTCATATCTGGAGCCACAAGAAAACTTCCTGAGTTCCCTAGGTCCTATTAATCCCCCTCTACCCTCCAGCGCTCTCTCTCTCTCTCTCTCTCTCTCTCTCTCTCTCTCTCTCTCTCTCTGGCAGTTAATATCAGAAGAAGTTACAGGATTTGAAATTTCAAACAGAAGAAAGCCTTAGAATGAGAAAGAAGGAACAAAAAGGGAACTGGAGCTTTCCTAGGGAAGAAAGGAGGGAAGAAAAAGCAAAACAGTAGCTTCCTAAGTTTGAGGTCATAGCTGCAGAAGTTTATAGATAGAGAAAAAAGGAGGGAAAAGAAAAAGGGAGATAGATAAAGCACTTCAGAGGGGAAGGAGTTGTGGGAAGCAGGAAAATGAAATAAAATAAAAATAAAATAAAATAAAATAAAATAAAATAAAGCACCTTTGACTATCAGTCCTGATGCCTCTTTTCCTGATGCTCCTGGCTGGCCAACAGAAAATGTCACTAGACAGGGTTTCGGAAAGTTCCTGAAACTGAGACCCTTTTTGTTTGCAGGTTCTCTGATTTCTGTCACAGAAGAAGAATTTTTAGGACTAGTCTGTAAGAAGCATGGGAAGAATTTTACTAGGTAGAAATTAAGAGGATCACACTCAAAGAAAGAGGTGCTTTTTTTCTGGATCAAGAAACATTTATGCTTCTCTTGATGGAGTGAAAACCCCGGAAAAAGGTAGTAGCTCATTTTACAGGTATAGGTCTAGCATTTTTTGAATGGGTAATTTAAATATTGTTTGGATTCTCCTTAAATGTCTTTTATTTTAGTATCAGGTATCTGTTTTTGATTTTCTTAATGAAGCCAATTTATGGACTTTAAGTATTGATTAATTTTAAGAGTCCTAAATTTAACAAAGAGAATGCTAATATGGATTATCTTTGATAACTTTGTGGCTCAAAAGTTGTAATTTTTTTTTAAGGCAGGATCTTGCTATGTAGTTCAGGCTGTCCTTGAATTCACTATGCAGCCCAGGCTGGTCTTGAACTTATGGTGTTCATTCAGCATGCACCACCATCTTGGGTGCTCTAATCATCTTAAAAGTACAATTTAAGTTATTTCTTGTCTGCTTTCTGCCTATCTTTCATTTCTTTTATCTCTAGATAACTTTAGGAATGGAAAATTTAAGAAAGTGACATTCTATATAATAACAGCATCAAAAAATCAATACTCTTCACAAGATAACAAATGATAAGATATTCCTGTGGTTAATAATTTCCAATTTCACAAATCATAGGACTTGAGTGAGGAAGTTGGTGAGCACTTTGAACTTGGGACTTTGCAGAATGGGGCTATGTCCCTATCAGTATGGTTTGGCTTTCCAAGTAACTGGGAAACCACTTACCTCTGTTTCCTGTTTGGTAAAAGTCAGAAGACAATAGGTAATGAGAGTCAGATTTGGAATTTCTAAAACAGTAAAAAATAACCTGGAAAAATGTGTATCTTAGAAAAGTATAGGAACATGCCCCAATAAAACATTAACTTATATTTTGTTATGTCCTTAGTATGTCACTATATTACTTAAATATTTCTATGGCTACATTTGCCATTTGCAAGTGCTGCTCATTCTGATTCACTGAAGAGAGCTGATTTAAGCATGTTTTATTGGATAAGAAGCTTAAACAGGATTTAACTGGTACAGAGTGAAGTGAAGATCACTTTGTCCACTGTCAGGATCCCTGAGTCTCTGGAGGGACAGAATTAATCTTCCTTTACTCTTTTACGTTTAGTAAAAGATGCAGAGATTTTGTTAAAGAGAGACAACATCATTCTGAAGGGTGTTAGCATGTTGATGTGTTCTTTGACTTGAAGTACAAGGGCTACGTCTCCCAAACTTTTTTAAACTCGAGAAGCACATACACATCTGTTATATTTTTCACTGTAAATTTATACTTTAGCACAATAGTAGCCAGCTGTGCATCACAGTACTTTTCCCTGAGGGATACAGGAAGCAGTCTTTGGGTGTACCCAGTTTTACTCAGATGAAAGGCAAGGTGTGTGTACATGTGCTAAACTGTCCAACCAGGAGCCATCAGATTACTCATACATGGATGATGAAGATGATCCTTTAAAGGCTTTGTAAGCAAGTACACAGCTGATGTGAAAATGTTGATGTTTATTCTAAAAGCATAATACATAATAAAAATTTAACTTTTTACTTTATGGATATTTTATGCTCCTATTCAGCATATATTGCATAATATAATAAGAATCACCTAATAAAATGGCAAGATGTCAAGTATGTCCTACAAAAAGGCCAGTAAAACAAAACATGTGCTGTAAGTGTAAATGACATGTGTGTATGAAATGTGCTGTTGTCATGTGTGAAGCCTGCCTTAGATGTGATAATCAAAGTAAAGATTTTTTTTGTAAAGTGCTGTTGTTGTTTTCATTGTAACTCATATAAGAATTTATTTCTGTTGTTAATTTTTAGACTTTGTACCCCAAAACCAGTCAATGTTGAAATTTTTGATGCTTTTTTCTAAACAGTCAAGAAATCTTAAAACTGTAGTAATTTACCTTTGCGATCTTTTTTGTTAAGCACTCATTTTGTACTGTAATGAAACTCATAAAATTAAAATTAATAATTAATCAATAGAAATATTCTAAAGATTAAGCATGGGTTTGAGACACACATGTATATGGGTCTTCATGACAAAAAATGTGTTGTGTTCTGTGGATTAAATTAAAATCTACAGACAAATGGTAAGAATATTTTCACAAGCTCCCAAATATTCTGCAGCTACAGTCACCAATTTTTGACGGAAACATTTGAGAGTCAGTTTTATACATCAGGCTATTTTAACCCTATTGCTGCAGCCTTTGTGTCTGATAGCATTCCCTGTACCATTATCATACCTGAAAAATTAGCATCAATTAGTAATTCTACATTTCTGTTCATATTTAAATATTCTCAACCACCTGAAAAAATATATTTTACCTTTTTTTTTGCAACCTAAGATCCAACTGAGGCTTAGCCTAGTCAGTGTAAATCTCCTATTAACCCATAACTTTTCACCTAGAGAGTTTTTTTTGAGACAGGGTCTCATTATGTAGTTCAGACTGGCCTTTAACTCATAGCAATCCTCCTGCCTCAGTCTCTCAAGTGCTAGGATCATAGGCATTCACCACCGTGACCAGTTTCACCTGGTAGTTTTAGCACCCATAAATAATATAATCTTTGCTTGAGCCAAGTATTACAATGATTTTCCAGAAATGATTATTTTAAAAATTTATCTATAGGCTGGTGTAGGACACAAGCCTCTGGCCCCAGCACTGGGAAGGCTGTGGCAAGAAAATCACTGGAAGTTCAAGGCCAACCTGGGCTACATGGGGAGTTCAAGGCCAACCTGAACTACCTAGCAAAACCCTGTCTCAAAAAATTCAACGAAGGAATGAATAAATAAATAAAAATTGTATCAATATATGTGGCTACCATAAAGCCCCCTCTACCTTGGCCTCACTCTCATTTTGTCTCATGGTGAATATTACTGTGAACTCATGGATATTGGGTGTGGGAGGTTACACTCTATTATGATAATCATTTTTTTTGATGGTCAAATTGTCCCAGATTTGGCTGTGTTACCTCCTTTAAGCTCGCTCATTTGTGTGCATGTGAATGTGTGCTTCACAACCCCATTAATTTTAGATTTCTCACATAAAAATGTATGTTCTAGGGTCGTCTTGATTTCTTCCTGTGTTAGATCTGAAAGCAGTTACTTTTCCCAGGACCTCTGATTCTGCCTAATGGGAAATGGTGTTTGGAAACAAAGATCTTGGTGCTAGGTGTCTCATAACGAGGGGTACATACAGAACTGTGGTGTATGAAGCAAATACTATTTTGGAGCACTTTTAAAAGAGGAATACAAAATTGCAAATATAAAATAGGTACAGGGCCTTAAAAGAAAGCCTTTAATTAAGGGGCTGTAATTAAGGTTTGAACATCCTTACTACTGAGCTGTTATTGTTAGTATCTTTCAGTGAGCAGAATATTCAATTTAACACATGGTTCTTTCTTAGCTTCTGTCATTTTATATAAATTAGAATCAACATCATGATTCTGAAGATCATCAACATATTTCTGCATTTATTCTATTTTACTATACAAACAAAATATTGTGTTTCACAATCATAAGGCTACTATTCCTATAAAATCAAACTAGTAAAATTCAAGATTGTTATTCATTTCTTAATATAATATATACTCTTTGAAGGATATATAGTCAAAGTTCAAATTTAAAATGTTACTTAATTTTTTCTGTATTGCTAGATTATCAATTCAATATACAATTAATTTCATTACTCTTTAAATTTAATTTTAGTGCTTAAAAATCCTCTTGGATTTATCAAAAACACTCATGATTAAAGCACAGATTTTTTTAAAACATCACTAATATATACATCCAAATTCTTCTTTTCCTCAAGCAAATGTAAAATATACATTTTTGTTCAGCTTCTATGTCCCAGACTCACTTGGCATCTGCTCCAGAAGATCCTTCTCTTTATAGCTGGATAGCAGACCATTGTGCTACCTAACCAAGCTCCTCAGAGTGGAAATTTGATTATTCTGATTACTTAAATTGTTATTTTAGAAAAGTGGATAGACTACATTCATTCAAACCAAAGGGGACAGTGTACTTTTAAAAGTAATGGTTTGGGAAGAATTCTGAGTCCACCTATCAGAACTGCTTTAAAAATTTGGTTCATCCCTTCATTTATCCATTTATTCTACAACCACTCTTGTGTATCAGCAACTGGCATTTACTTAGAGCACTATTCACCTTGATGTGCTACATTATCCGAGTTAATGACAATTAGTTCACTAGGTTCCTTACAGAGGTTGGTTGGATTTATAAAACCTGAGAAAGTTAACCTGAAACAAGAACTCTGGGAGAAAAGGGATCATGGAATGTGAGCTTCTATTACTTCTTTTATTCCATACATGGCAGAAATAGATGTTTCCAATGCTTGAATCTATGTTCATAGATTTGCTATAGGCTTTTCAAGACAGTATTCTTAAATGCATATGACAGATGCATACAAAATAAGCCTCATTAATGAATCTGTGTCTATAGTTATGCCATGTATATCTATAGCTATGGCTATAGATAGCTATAACAATATAGCTTCTTGTGCAGGAAGGGCAGTAGTTTTGGGACAAAGCATCAGGAAGGGATTCGGTTTTCTCACTGCAACCACAGGTCCGGGGTGCTAGGACAGCGGAGAAACCAGAGAGGGAGCCAGCCCAGGCCTGGGATCTTTTGGGGCCCCACGTCCTTTCTCCATGCTCCGTGGCCAGGCAGGGAAAACGTCTCCTAAGCTCCATTTCCTTGTCTGCTAATTAGGAAGCGTGAGTAATAGTTTCTCAGGGGGACACTGAGATGATCTCATGGAAAAAGTGTGGGTGACAGGCTTAGCTAAGCCCCTGGCCCACGGTAAGCCCTAAATAAACAGTAGCTGTCGTTTCAGAGTGGCGGTTATTGCCATGTCCCCACCATCCCGTGCACATCTGTGGTCGCCGCTGCCGCCCCATTGCTGACTTTGCCGGGGCCCCGCTCCCGCCCGCGCCCCTCATTCCGCCTGCGTCCCTCATTCCCGCACAGCTTCCGGGCAGCTTCCCGGTCCAGGGCGCTCCCTTCCCAGAAGGCGGGAGGTCCCCCAGGAAACCCCTCCCAGTGTGTCTTCTGCTCCCGAGCTCCAAACCTGAGCTCCCGCCACTGCGCCCCAGGACACAGCCCCAGACTCTAGATCCCCCTCTCCAGCGCTCGCCGAGCCCGCTCGCCACTGCCCCTGGAGGCCGCGGTCGGGAGCACCCGACCCTGGGGTTCGAGGTTCGCCCCGCGCCCGCTGTGCCCCGCGGTCCCGCCCTAAGCTGGCCCCCGCCTGTGAGGCTTCCTCCCTCGCTGTGCCCGGCCACCTCCTGTGCAGCCTACACTCCAGCGGGATCATGTCGCGGCTCAGCTGGGGATACGGCGATCACAGCGGTGAGCGCCTTTTCTGCTCCCAAGGGGGGGATCTTGGGGGGACCTGAGAGGGGGTGGGGGACCTGGCCCGATGCCCCGCGCCTACCGACCAGCTCGAGCTTGGAGAAACTTTTCGGTTCCTCTTTGAGCAGCGCTCCCTGGAGCCCCACGCAGGAAGCAGGGTGGAATGAGGGAGGCTCTGTCCGGGCTGGGCTGGAAAGCGTCTTTGCCGGGTGTGGGCTGTGGGGCAGGGTTTTGCTGTGCGTGTGCTGGGTCAGGGGTACCCCGGCCCCCAGATCTTACCCAGTGTGTTCATTCATCTTCTCTTGGAAAGCCGCAAGCTTTCCCTGACACCATGAGCCACTTCAGCCGAAGGCTTGCAGATGAGACGTCTGATGACACACTTTAGTGTAATGAAGACAGGTTCACTTTCAGCCCTGTAACCCTCACTTAGGAGGAACAAATCATGGCAAATCATTGAAAAGGCCTTTGAGAAGTCCTAATGAGTTGCAGATGGCACTGAAGTAAGTTGGCTGCTTGGCAACCAAAATAGTACTGAAAATTTCTCAATGGCACAAGGCTTTAGATTCTTTCTGGGAAATGAAGTTTTATGTTGCACTTCTCCACTCTCCTCCTCCTCTTATATTCATCCTTGCAGAGACTGAGGGCTAGCAAATTATTATTGAAATTATAATACAATGATAAAAATATATTTAATGATAGGAGTCACAATAAGACAATAGTTATGGCATAATATTTATCCTAATGATAAGTAGTATTTTTTTTTCTTTTTTGTATGTTCAATTGACCTGATTGTTTCCAGTAATGATTATTCAAAATAATTGCAAACTGATACCAAGAAAATCTTGGTACATGATTCTCAAAATAAGGGCTGTTAATTAAAGCAATAAAACTTCGATTAGTATGCATATTGTCAAACAGTATTGTATAGTAAAATTGAATAAAACTTTTCACAAAGAAACAAAATTTCCTTTGTGTTGGTTTTAGATCATGCCAGGCTGGCCTAGAGCTTGGGATCTTCCTGCCTCAACCTTCTGAGATCTGAGAGAAGAGTTCCATTTCTAATTATAGCTTGAGGTTATTAATATGAACATGTTAGTTTAAAAGTGGTAGCAGATGAGATTTAGCATTTTAATAATGAAAGATATCATTTTGATGAATTTCTTTTTGACAGGTTGTGATTTTAATTTTACATTTTGTTAAGTTTGTAAATTTCTAATTTACAAACTTAACTTTCATTTTTTTTTTCTGCTGGAATCACTTTATTTGTTTGTTTGTTTTTATGGTACCCAGGGATGCTTTAACCACTGACCTACTTCCCTAGCCTCTTTTTTTTTTAAACACAGCCTCACTAAGATGCTTCAACTGACCTTGAAGTTGTGATCATCCTGCCTCAACCTCCCCAGCACTGTAATTACAGTATGTGTTACTGAACCTGGCTTGGACAAATTTTTATTATTCTATCTAAGTATTAGTAATAGTATCCTCACTGTATTTAAGAAAAAGGTTATTAAAATCAATAGATATTGATTGTACTTTAATAGGTTAGAAAGTATTGGCTGCAGTGAAGGTCACCTTCGGAAATTTTGAAAACACATCTCAAAAAGGCACCAACAAGAGTGATTTTTAAATTTCTGCTAGGTATTACTTTTAGCTTCCTTTCAGGTAGGCTATTCCTTCCTTTTAGATTCAGTAGTTTTCTCAGGACCACACCTTTAAGTGGATTAATGTTAGCAAAATCTTATTGGAAATGTGTTGCATCCTGAGGAGGCAAGCTTTGTTGCTTTTTGTCTCTTTAGACATGATGCAAACCAGTACCTGAGCAGATTAAAGGAAGCTTAGACAGGCTTTCAGTGCTGATCAAAAGGAGCTTTAAGAGGTGAAGCCCTGGAAGGCTACCACCTTCACATACAGCTTGGAATTCTTCCACTAACCTTTGATGGTTGTATTGATTTAGATTAGGCAATGGATGTATATATCCATCACTGTGGATGTTCAAAAGTTTCTGAAAAAAACAGGGAATCACCTCTTCTTAACAACTAGGTATATTAAATGGGTTTAAAGCTTGTTTTTGGAAATTTACAAAAGAGGGAACCTCTAAGAGGTGGGCAAATGAAACCCTTATGATGGCTAATAGATAATATTGAGGATTTGATACAAAGTAATTTTGCTTTATTTTACTTTGGTTTGCCACTTCTAAGAATAATTGTGAAGGACTAGAAACACTCCTTTACAAGGCATTAAGAAAGGCATTAGGAAAGACAGTGTTTGGTAGAGCTTTAGAAAAGAAAGACTTTGGTGATTGTAAAAAAAGTCAGCAACATGTCGTAACACCTGCTTTGCATGTTTGGAATCTGATTTTGATTAGGTTAACTCATGCTTGGTGACTGTGAAATAGACAGCTCCAGCTTATACACAGAAAGAATATTCTAAAAGATAAATGAAAGCAAAAATAAGGCAACACAGTGTCTTTTATGCAATATTTTCTAAGGACTTTTCAATACTCAAATGTCTTTGAAGTCCAAAATGTCAGGTTCACAAGTATATAGCTGTTAAAATTGAACGGCATAGTTATGTGTTCATACTATGTCTTTTTGTAACTCAAGCATATGTGAAACAATGTGAATTTCAAGAGTGAAGAGTTAAAAAGCAGCATTTTAGAGGTGATACACTTGTTTTCCTTAGTAACAAATGTTTAACAGTTATCGTGCTCTGCTGTTTTAATTAGTACTTGACTTAGAAAAAGTGGTTATCGAAGTAGGGAAAAGCTTAGTCAGCCACCTTATGCACTACTCACCTGGTGATAGCCGTGTAAATTGTAGGCATAGCAGAGAGAATTTAGGAGTCTCACATCTTTAGAAAGATTTGGAGTTTATATGAAGGTGCATTGGAGTTTATATGAAGGTACGTTGTTGATTTTGTGAGGCAGAACTTGAATATATTTCTCTAAGAGAAATGAAGAGGATAGAGAAGGGAACAATAGTCAGTGTATTGTCTTGTTTCAATTTGCCTAAAGAACTCTGGTGTGTGAATTTCATGCAATTTTGTCTTGCATAGAGGATCAAGATGCCAGTTGTCCCTTGCTTTGGAATCCAAATGTCACATTGGTAAAGTAACCTCTAAAGGACCTTCTGAAAGAGAGAAATATATTGTAACTGATTCCATTGCAGATAACTAACAATGTTACATATCTTGACATGGCAAGATACAATACATTTTATCTGGATTATCTTATATGAAAGATTTATATATGACCTTAGCATGTTGACTATACATCACCAGTAATGGAGTAGAGGCCTGAGAGACACCAGAAAATTGCAGCAAATAATAGAATAAAGAAGAAAGAAATACAGAGTACAATATCTTTAGACTGATGCCCTTTCTTTCTCTGATACTTAGCTTTCTTAGCTCCTTTGACTCTCCCAACACTGTCAACTTGACCTCTAGAGCCACTAGAGCACATTTATGGATCTGAGACTGAATGCCTTTGTTTTCCATGATGAATTGTGCTGTTGTTTTTAGTTTGGTAAATGAGTACCTTTGTAAAGCACTTTATATCAATTTGTGTGCACTTTTGTCTTCATGGATTAGTTTAATCCTGCAAATGATTTAAGACAAAACAGTTGGTTACTATACCCATAAAAAAAAAAAACTAGATTTGTTTAAAAAAAATAGATATGAAGGTCCTGAGAATAAGTATTTTATTTTGTTAATCTTTGCTCTTTTTCTTCAATCTCAGACACCATGCAATGTTGGATGAAGTAACTTAGTCTTTTTCTCTTGGTCTTACACTTTCAAGGTCCTATTCACTGGAATAAAATTTTCCCTGTCGCTGATGGTGATCAGCAATCTCCCATTGAGATTAAAACCAAAGAAGTGAAATACGACTCTTCCCTCCGACCTCTTAGTATCAAGTATGACCCGAGCTCAGCTAAAATCATCAGCAACAGTGGCCATTCCTTCAGTGTTGACTTTGATGATACAGAGGACAAATCAGGTTGGCATTTCTTTCTTTTATTCTTTTTTTATTTGGAGGGGGACTGAAGAATTTGGATGATTAGATTTTATTCTTTGATCTTTCAAATTTTATTAATGCTAGAGTTGAAATTTGCTGAGTTGAAATACTTGTTTTCTTCATGTAAATTGAGATGTCCAGTTATACATTTGGAACTTAAAATAGATTACTTTAATATAAAGAAGTAGTTATAAAAGGGTGTGCTGAATAGATTTTAAAACTGATCTTAACTTACTATGACTTCACTTAGCATTTATCTCTATGAAAATATTGAAGTATAGTAGTAATTCTTAATTTGGTTTTGGAAAATTTTTAGTCATAATTATTTTAATATTTATTTGCAAACCTGTGATGCTTGTTGCTATGTGGTTTAGCAGAAAAATATTTGCTTTTTTGTAAACCATAATCTTTTATTTTAATTGCAAAGGTAATATATACTTACAGTAAAAAAATACAGAAATATATGACAAAAATTAAGTCTTCCCCTATAATGTTTCCCCATGTAACCAATGCTGTATTCTTCCATAAGATTTAAATGTTTAGCCATGGATACATGTATATCATGTTGTCTCAAGTTTTATTTTTAAAAATAAGTTTGAACTAACACTTTATTATTCTGAAAAATTTTTTCCTATTTAAAAATATATATGTGGACATCTTTCCAGGTTAAAATAAAGATAAATTGTATCAGCTACTCTTATATCATAACTTACACAACACTCTCCTCACAATGGACATTTAAGAAGAAAGAATATATGCTTAATTTCTTAAAAATAATATTTGAAACACATATCTTTATTAATTTGACTTGTAATAAAAGTTCTGTTTGATTTTTTCATGGGACAGTGTGAATAAATGATGTAAATAGATAATGAAGTCATCAAATAAAACTTTAGTTCATTTATTAATTTTTTTTAATGATGCCAAAAGTGAGAGGTGAAGGCAACTAGCTCTATAAACTTGGGCTGAACAAAGAAAGGAAAGGATAAAAGCAAAAGCAAAAGACACAGAGTGGGCTGCTGTGAGGAGTCACAATGGTCCACTTGTTAATTTCCTACTTGTTAATTTCTTAACTAATTTGAAGAAGACAACAAATTTTCTTAAAATAAACATTTAAGTGTACTTTACTTAAGCATATTTACTGCCCAGGACTAGATTCTGCCCAAGGTATCATGTTTTGAAATAAGAGGAGATGAGATTGCACAGAGTTGTAGTTTGGAAACTTTTTTAAGGCTCTTACAAATTATTTTGCATTTATCTAATATTAGGCTATTGCTCTATGTATGAAAATATGTAGTTAAATTTTTAAAAATTCTTCACTGGAAAAAAGTTGTTATATACTCATTAAGCTCAAAATATTCTATATATAAAACTATTGTTAGGCCGGGCGTGGTGGTTCACGCCTGTAATCCCAGCACTCAGGAGGCTGAGGCAGGAGGATCCTTATGACTTCAAGATCAGCCTGGGCTACAAAGTGAGCTCAAGGCCAGCCTGAACTGCATAGCAAGACCCTATCTCAAAAAGACAAGAACAAACAAACAAACAAAAAAAACTATTGTTAGCCAAAATTATAAACCTAGACAAATTCTCTTGTCATATTTGTCAAATTCATGAGTGATATGTTCCATTAGAGCATTATGAAAAACATCCTGTCCTTTTATATGTATAATCAATTGTATTTCCTCCAGGTATTTAGAGGTAGTTGATGTCATGGGTACTTTGTAAAAGCAGTCCAAAACTTCTAAGTACGAAGTTTGTACTACTTGCAACTACCATTTCATACTGTGTATAATATCTCAAACAGTAAAAACCTGACACTAAATGCTTCTAGTTTTAGAATAAGAAATGATTAGATTGTCCTTCATCTGAAACTTTAAATCATTTCTTTATAAACGTAGGCATTTCTAGTGGAAAAAATTCAGTCTAAGTTGATCTGTGATGATCCAGATACTCTGCCTGCCTTTCTCTTTCCCTCTCTCCCTCTTTGGCTTTCTTCTTCTAATTTTCACTCTGTGTTGGGCTATCAGAAATAATTTTACCTGTGTTTCCAGACTTGACATTTAGTTTGTGATCATTAGTGTGTGCTTTTTGTTTACATGAAAATTTCATTTCTATCTAGATCACAATGAGATTATCATGAATAATTGAAAATATTCATAGAGTACATACAGAAGCTATATAAATATATGTCATGATGATCATTATTTTTCTCAGGATGAAGCAAAAAAGACTGTTTCGTGATGATTTTAGGGAATAAATCAATCAAAAAGAAATAAACCACCATTGTTAAAATAAATTGATGCCAATTTTTTTTGTTGGTAAACTATAAAAAGCACAAAGATACTTTTTGCAGCAAACTAATTTGAATATAACAGTCTCTATTTTGTAAAGAAGCCATTCTTTTTTTTAGAACAAATTTTCATTAGTATGTATTTTATCTGTGATACATAACAAATACTGTATGTTTGCTCTGGGGTATTGGTACATATGTATATCACGGCTCAAACTCTTTTACTTTACCTCCCCTATCCTTTCTCCCATCTTCCCCATTCCCAGAAGCCCTTCCCATCATTTCAAAGTCTATCTCCCTGTTCTTGACCAGAAGTAACTCGGAATCAGCCTGTCAACACACCACAGTGAATATTTCTCCTATTCCTTCGAGTGTTTGCATGTCTTGGTAGGTACACACTGCGTGGTTAACCAAAAGGCAACCACCTTCAGAATTCTGATAGTCCTGTGAAAGGGAGTAGGTGGATATGAAATTCTTTATGAAGATACAGCAAATCCTTTACTGAACACTATATAGGAAATAGTCTGATGAGGGAAATCATAATCTGATGAGGAAAGACTAGGCAGTTTATGCCCCAGATACTGACATTTCTGGATTTAGGATGTCACATCTCTGGGAACATCACCTGATTGATTGTATCATCCCTGCTGTGGTTGCCAAGGCATCCTAGGCTTGTCACAGGACTGTTCTTGATTTATACCTGCCAGGCAGGGTTCACTTGTCTTTCCACTGAGCTAAAGGCTCCCTGTCATAGTAGCTGTGTCTGGATTTTTATAACATTTAACTGTTACTTTCTTAAGCTCTGTAGAACTCTTACACAAAAACTGTCATTTGGAATAACATTTTTTAAGACATTGTAAATGAGAAAGTAAATGGATTGTATATTCCAAGTGTGACTTTGGAGAAATGATCATTTATGTGTAAACATGAAATGGAGGCAGTAATACTTATTAACTAAGTTGGAAAGTAAGTTAATTTGACATTTGAAAACATGAAATCATTTTCATCAAAAATAACTTTTCTTGTCATTGTTTACTTTGTACTGTAGTTTAATTATTCTGTTATAGGCCATCTCAAAGTGTTATACTTTGATAGACTAATTCACTTTTCCCTACCATATGTTTCTTTGGAAAAGCACCATTCCCAGTGAATGGGCAACTTTACAATTAATCATGATTATAATCCTAAATGGGTCATTTTATTTGAAATCCTTAAATGTGGCATCTACATATGTAACATGTGGGGCCATCAGTTGCTTAACTATGCAGAATGCATGTGCTAATCTGACTTAAAACCCTGGACTCCAAGAAGACATTCCAGAGATCAACCATTATTTTTGTATGTCTCCTTAACGGTGTGTGTTTTTTGTATCTCTTTCTTTCTCCAAAGCCAGCTTGCTTACATATTCTCCCAAAGTCAATTTTGCACTGATTTCTCAAGTTTTTTAATCTGTCTTTTCATCCAAGGAGGACAAGTTTATCATTCCACTGAGGTTTTATTATGTAATAGCAAGGAAAAAATAATGAACTGTTGATTTCCTTTGGAATTTCATTCAATCCTCAATCAATACAGATTATATAATATACACAGATTATGGGCATCACTTAGGGAAATGTGCCTTTTAAATTAACTTATTTGACAATCATGTTGAAACTGTTTAAAGGCAAGTATTTTATTCATTTGTTCATCTTCTGTATTAGGTACTGTGTTAACAGGTGGATATAGTGGGAAAACAAACTCTGACCTCATGAACACTGCCCTATAGGAGAAGATGTAGTAAAATTATTCTGTTTTTAACAGAATAACTGAAGAGTAAGTCCTTGTGTTTGATCTAAGTGAGTTTTTCTCTTTACTTTTCAGAGTGCTTTGAAAATAGCCACTTTCGTGTATAAGAAAATCTGTATCCAAATTCTTCTTATGTAAGGTGTCTCATTCTTGACAAATTTTGAGACTATATATATATATATATATATATGGTTTAATTTTTCTTCATTTTCATGGCAGTGCTAGAGAGAACCACTACTAGCTCCAGGTTTTAGACATGAAAGCTGAAGTTTAGAAATTAGATTTTGTCCAAGATCATGCAGTTGTTAATAGAGATTGTGAGCTCTTATCTTCTTTTTTTTTTTTTTTTTTTGAGGTACAGGAGATAAAACCCACGGCCTTTGGACTGAGCTGTATCCCCATTAAGACAAGATCTCACTAATCTCTACATTTCCTAGGCTGAGGTTCAACTTGTGATCCTCCTATCCCAGCCTCCTAGAGTGCTGGAATTACAGGTGTTCACCACCACACCTGACTAAACCCTGGTCTTCTAATTGCTGATACCTATGCCCTAGGCACAAAGCAGTGGCCTGCTCTACCAATGCCCACCCAGGCCTCTCAACACGGCTTGTCTTTATTCAGAAAGGCTGTCTTACCCTCACTGAAACAGAAATTTTTTTATCTTTCAGAATTCTTCTACTTGCAATTTTTCATAAAAATCTGCATTGTAGACTCTCTAAACCCTAGAAGTATTTCATATCTACTTCTCTTATACTAAAAATTATATTCCTGTCAGAAAATTAAATAACACATTTGTAAAAACTGCCTTGCAGGACATGAATGAGTTGAGAAATAAAGGGGATGTTGTAGGGAATGACAGGATGTATAATTTTTTCTTTTAACTACTGAACATGTGCTGGTGTTTAGTTCTGCGTGGAGGTCCCCTCACTGGAAGCTACCGGTTACGACAGTTCCACCTTCACTGGGGGTCAGCTGATGACCATGGTTCCGAGCACATGGTTGATGGAGTGCGGTATGCCGCGGAGGTAAGCCACCAAATGCTTCGTGGTGACTCAGGGTTTCCTTAAGTGGTGGGATTTAAGGAAACACAGAATAGAGCAGTCTTGACCCCAAGTAGATTCTGAGCCAATTAAGTATTTCCAGTTATGGATATGAGAGCTTCAAATATGGCCCTGCTGAGCCTTAACCCAACCCTGAGTGTTGCCAGTCATGTGTTTCTGTTTTAGAAATGAGTAAACTGGAGAATTGGAACAATTAAGTAATCTATCTGGGTAGGAAGCAATGTGATGGATTTAAACCTAGGGCTGTCTGGTATCAAATTAGAAATTCTGATTTTACCTGTTTCATCTCCTGAAAAGCCAGTGAGAAGAGAAAGAAAGAAATACTTGTCTTAGGTCGAACTGTGTATATATTTGATCCAGACAAAAGTGTACATAAATCTGTAAGGCCCTTGTGAAATAAACAGTAACAAATGGCAAAGTTCTACTTAGAAAAAAATACAAAGGCTTAAATTTTGCTAAACCTTTCAGTACCTTTACATTTACAGATATGAAATGAAATCTCTGTTAATTATTCATATCTCTGGTAAAGAATAACATGAAACAAAGCATACATTGACATGTTTCATTTTGACTGGCAACTTTCTCTTTTTGCTTGGGAGGATAGTTATATTCATTAGTAATACTCTTTTTCTAGTCCTCTGGTGAAAGGATAAATCATAGTATGCCTCAAATTTTAAAATGGTTGAATATTGCTAATAGTCAACTTAACATGAGATGAAAGTCAATTATTGCATGACTCAACCAAAACTATTCAAGTGAAATGAATTTAGCTTGTGAGGTATCTAGGCAAGACTGTTCCCAGGTGAGTATGGATTTTCATTTTCTCATGCAGTAGAATCCATTAAACAGAGCTTTTTCCTAGTTTCTTTGTCCATTAACATGTACACTTGCCCTTTCAAGCTGCCCCTCCAAAATTTCCATTTTGCCAACTAAATCCCTTTTGTCTGAAGCCAAGTGTACCTTAAGGTATGGGACCTACCCTGTCTTCAGGGCAGAGGATGAAATGGACACACACAGTTGCTCTATGGTGATAGACAAAAGATGCCAAGAAGGTAGGAGGTGAGACTCCTGAATGTGTATGGTGCTTCAGTTATGTTATCTGTTGGACAGTTTTCAGGTTTTCTTTCTAAACTTTTGCATTCTAAATTTAAATGTTTTCAATCTCAGAAACCCCATGGAGAGTAAGAACTGGCTGCTTTGGATCACTGGTCTCTAATATTCCTTCACAATGCAGGAAAATTGATCCCGTTGCTTTAGGGTTATACTTACTACCTTCATAAACTTGAAAGCAGACTATTAAAGAGATTAACTGCCAGTTGACAAGTAGTTTTCTTTTTTCTTTTAGTCTTTTTGAGACAGAGTCTCAAGATGCAGTTCAGGCTGGCCTTGAGCTCACTTTGTAGCCCAGAGTGGTCTGGAACTTGCAACGATTCCCCTGCCTCAACCTCCCGAGTGCTGGGTTTACAGGCCTGTGCCACCACACCCAGATGACAAGTAGTTTTCTGAAAAGGACTTCACATCCTGAAATTTCTGAGATGCTCAAAGCCTTGAACTACAGATTAGGGACCACCTTTGTAGGTAAAGTTTTGTAGATAAAATTTTGGCTGGAATTTTGTACTACTAATATATGTCTTTAAGGCAGGTTCTTGTTTTAGTGGTTCATATATTTATTCCCTCATTCACTCCAAGAATTCATGGAGACCCAACCATGTCCCTCATCTTTACACAGCTTGTTTGTGCCTATCTGAAGACAATGCAGGAAGGAAATAAGGATGCCACAAACCTCTTAACCATGGATCTTAACCCAGACCTGGGCCAGAGAATGCTTCCCAAAGGATGAAATCTTTCAATCTGAGACCTGAAGCATGGACAGGAGTGAGCCAGGCAAGGGGGAGAAACAGCAGTGGTGCTACAGACTGTCATTTTTGAGAACTGGAAGTGGAGGAATAGTGAATATTTAAAGAACACAATGGCCTACATAGCCAGAACACAGAGAGTGAAGGCAGAGATGTTAGAGCTGGAGAGGTTGGGATGAACGTGAGCTCAGTGAGTTAAGCCATTGTAAGGACTACTAATTTCATTCTAAGTGCAGTGGGAAGCCACTGACTGGCTTTGAATTGGAAATCGATCGTTTTTGAATTTCAAAAATATGTCATTCAAACTCTGGCTGTGTCTTACATTGAACCAGGAGTGGCTAAGAGAAAGGCTTTAGGATAAATTAGAGCTAACACATGATAGTGCAGGTGAAAGGCTAGAAGGCTGGAAGTGGTAGCTCTAGAGTGATTTGTGGATTGATTGGGTTTGAAGGTAAGAGGGGGGTAGCTCATGTTTTGGGTTGGAGATAAGAACTGTGGATACAGAAAGGAAATCTGGGTTAGACCTCAGGGTTGCTGGGAGGCAAAGGTAGACAATAAACAAAACACATAAACAAATATGTGATATGTGATAAATTCTTTGATAGAAATAATGCCATGTGTCCTGGTAGAGTTACTAAAGATTTAGGAAAACATCTTGGAAAAAATATGTGAATTGAGTCTGAAAGATGAGGAAGCAATATGAGGGAATCCAGAGAGAGCTTTCAGGAAGTGCGAGCAGCAAGGCCAGGGGCTGTAAGACAAAAATGAGGTTGGCATGTTCAAAAGGAGAGCAACACTAGCCTATAGGATTGTAATTAATGAGAAAGACGAAGTTATGGGGTAGGTCCCAGAGAGGCAAGTGGAGGTTACATCACGCCAGTGTTGTTGGGCACGGTGAGGAGTTTGGAGTTCATTCATGCAGTCAGGAGAAGACAATGGAACTTTTTGAGGTGGGCAATAACATGTTTTGGTTTATATTTTATAAAATATAACTAGCTGCCATAGAGACAAGAGGCTGTTTTAGGGCAAATATTGAAGCATGGAGAAACCTGGAGGGTTATTGGAACAGCTCAAGCATGCAGTGATGGTAATCTGGGCTGTGGGGTGGTGGAGGTGATGAGAACTGGGCAGATGATTATATTTGTGAGAGATCAAGAGAAAAGGATGTCTTCACAGAAGCAGCAAAGAGTGGAGTCTAAAACATTGTTTCCTAAGGACTTGGCTTGAGCAACCTGGGGGATAACTGTTCCATTTACTGAGAAAGGTGAATCCAGGGAGAAGCAGGTTGCATAAAAGACATATCTCTCTGTTTTGTTAAGTTCGTGATGCCTATTTGGTATTCTAGGCATCGTATGTTAAAATAAGCCATTGAATACAAAGCTGGGTTTAAAGTAGAGGTCAAGGCTGCAAGTGGTGGCATTTGGGAGTCATGTGCATTTGTTTTCAGCTTCAAGAGAATCCTTTAGGATAGAAATGATCCCAAGTCATTAGTTTTTTCAGGCACCCAGGATTACTTAAATTTGTGACTATCCTCAAATTATGACCTCTTATAAAACAAACAGACCAAGAATAAGGGGGAAAAGGAGGAGGGTGAGGAGGAGGAATAAAAGGAAGAAAAAAAATCATTAAAGTTACATCAGATAAAAATTTACTTTGGGGTCTATTGATTTGTGACATTACAAAGAGCATGATCAAAATGGTCTAAAGCATAAAACCTGTTATGCTAAGAACTATGCATCTACATAACCTAGGCTAATAGTCCACTCTATATTTAGAACTTTACATGATTACAGTTTACCCATAATTGCTTTGGTTTGGGTCTTGAAGATCAATGAAAGACCCATGTGTTAAATGCTTGGTCCATGGGGAGCCAAGTGGAACCATTGAGATGTAGGATCTTGTGGGAAGTCCTGTGGCTTTTGGGGTGTGCCCTTGAAGAGGACAGAGGGATACTGGCCCTGTCCTCTTCCTTTTCTGTTTCCTGGTGATCCGGTGGGCAAGTTTGCTCCACCACATGCTCCTTTCATGATTTACTGCCTCACCATAGGCCCAAAAGCAAAAGGACCAAGCAACCAAGGACTGGAAACTAAAAACTTGTGAAGCAAATAAGCCTGTTCTCTTTATAAGTTGTTTATCTCGGGTCAAGAGGAAAGCTAATACAGTGACATGTAAAAAGAATATTAGCTATGCAGTTAAAAGTGTACTGTCATTTCTTTAGTCATGGTAAAATTTTGGCATTGTATTCCACAGTGTATTTCACATGTCAGTAATATGCAGTTATAAACAATCAAGTTGAATAATACTCTCATTTAGAAGTTATTTTCCAGTAGGCAAGAATCTTAATGTCTATTTTTGGAAGGTAGCTATGCTCACCACTATATGACCAATATTTATGTTCATTTTTGCAGTGGCTACAATACCCTTTTGTCTCAGCTCAAATCATTGCTGCTCTCTTGTTAGTCAAGAAATATGAGTGTGCTATTTGTTTGAGTTTTAATTAAAATACAAATGCAAGTTCTTCTGCTAAGGTATTGCTGCCAGTTAAGCAAGGGAGAGAGAATGACTTTTATTGTTGTTGTTGCCACTGTGGTTTATTAAGATTTTACTATTTTTTTCTTGAGTTTGCCACCATATTTCAGACAGTTGCTGTTTTCCAGTCAGCAGGATGGTGATGTATAGGAGATGAGATCTCCCTTACGTGTGAATGTTCTAATCAGTTGTTATTGTGACCCTTCGGTATCACTTACTAAGTGAGCCAATTTGTTGGCATAGAGCCATTTGAAACAACTTTCATGCCCTTATCAGCCCTTCCCTGACAGTACACTGTCACCTGTCTCACATGAGCCACATGGATCTGTTTCATCACCCAATATTTTCAGGTTTATTTCCTTCCCCAACTATCTCACAGCAACTTTATTGTGCAATATTTTATTGTTTAACTGTTGGCTGCTTATGCTAATTTTCATCTATCTGGAATCCTTTTATATTCATTGACTATAAGATACAAAGTTATATTTTAAAAAGGGGGATAAAAATATTTATTTGGATATACTAAATTTTCTCTCAGCTAAAAGGGCAGTTTGGGCATGAAGGCCCATGTAAGTGTTTCCTTCCTGAAGTGCCAAAACAACTTATCAGGCGTTCTTATCTGAAGGCAGTACCTTATACTGGGTCCTTGGACAACATGGGCTGGCCTTCAGCGTTTACCACCAGAGCCAAACCTTATAGGTGTGTCACATTGCCCTTTGGTTTCTCTCTCAATTTTTTTCTCTTAACTAAGCCTGGAGAATCTCCAAAAGTGGTTTTCTGTTTTATTGTTTATCTATGGTCTCTGCATGCTTGTGACACTACACTGCTTACATGGTAGAACATTTAAGTCTCTTTTGGGTCTTGCAAGAGGCCACTTGCATACGAGCAGAGTTGTGAAATAAATCTGTTTAGAGTTCCAAGTCCCTTGGACTCCTGCTGTTTCTCACCCTCTGCCCACCAGTAGCAACCAGCGGCCTCTCATCACCCTCTGAGACACTACTGGCTCCTGGGCCCCAGCCTCTTTTTCACTACTGTGACTTACTCTTAGCAAACAATCTGAACACATTTACAGAAGGCAGAAAATGAATAAAAAAATAAGTAAGTGACAGGGTGGATATGTCAGCTTGGTTTTATGTTTCTACATTGTCTACTTGCATGAAAACATCAATCACATTGTGCCCTGTTTGTGTACAGAGTTATCACTTGCCATTAAAATAATCTATTAATAATATAGTTTTCCACAAGGAGAATTTGCATTTTCAAGCCATGAGAAGTGTTAAACTGCAGCGATAAACATTTTCCTGGACATTTTCAGGAACAATCACACTGTCCTTGGCAGCAAGATTGTCCCTGAAAGCCTACTCTACAGGAACTTGACTTCTCCACCCACTTGTGGAGCTTGTATTTCCTCAGTGGGCTCTGCTAGCATCGGAGATCTGGTCTAAGGCTGTTCCACTGTAGTCCCATCAATGGAGAGCACAGAGGCTGGACTTTGCTAGGGCTAGAGAAACTGAGAAGAATGCCCAGGGCATGCTAAACAGTCTTTAAAATAGCACTTCACTAACTGGCTATGTGACCACAATCTTTCACTGCTCAATCTTAGTTTTTACATAAAAGTAAACAGAATTATTTCCAGGAATTTCATGAGGAATACATTAAATATATGAGTGTACAGCATCGGAACATGTACTTCAATGTTTTATTTGCATTTGTGTTTTTCAGAATGTTTATAAACTATTTGAATTATGTTATGTACCTCTGTTTCAGCTCCATGTTGTGCACTGGAATTCAGACAAATATCCCAGCTTTGTTGAGGCAGCTCACAAGTCAGATGGACTGGCTGTCTTAGGAATATTTTTACAGGTGAGAATCTCATTTTAAATGAAAATCCATGTTGGGTAAAGAGATTCAGTCATGGCATATACATTCAATTCATTTCAGTAATAAACTAATTCTAGATTTAATATTTGCATCTTAAACTGAATGCTACAAATTACTATTTTAGGGTCATTGTCTTATGATTCTTTTAATTATCTATTGATAATTTTTATCTGACTAGCAATGACAGCATTCACAATGAGAATAGCAGCAGAAGTCACAGCTGAAAGCCTGAGAATAAAATATTTATTCTAGCCTCATTCTGATCCCTGATTTCAATATTTAGAGACAGAGTCCAGAGAAAAGTTCAAGTTCATGAGTCTTGAAGGACTCATTTGACCAGAATGGGGTGCTGGTTCAAATATAGTAATCAAAAAAATTTTTTTGTTTTATTTCCTTTGTCTAATATACGTGGAGAGACAAGTGTTGTCATCATACCTGAGGATAGGCTGGGCCTCTCAACTCCCACTGCTGCCACTTTCTTGCAGGGTGTGCAGTTTTGCCCAGCCACATTCTCTGTGTGAGATGTAATTCGTGGAACTGGGGCTTAGAGGTGAGGCATGGGGCAGAGGCAGGGAGTGTCACCACCAGTGGAAGATCCTTATCTGTTGGCCACCAAGTCTGGGCTGTGGCAGCAGAGTCCAGGTGGGGCCAGAAAATACACTTTAATCCTGAAAAATATAAAAACTTTAGGTAGTTTCAGAACACCCCTGATAATGAAAAGATATATAAAAATTCATATTTTATACTCATTAGGGTATATCCCCTTGATTTGGGACCTCAAATCATTTTAGGCTAAAAGTAAGAGATGTTTTCATCTAATGTCTTGATAGCACCATTTTGATACCACTATAATCAGTTTGAATCTAGGATTTGAATATCACCTCTTGCTTAATATTGGAGGTATTTTGTTAGTTTCCAAAGGAAGGTTTCTCTCTATTCAACTTATGTCTTGAACATTCATAAAGCTGAAAAAAATTTTAAGCTACTACCAGTTTTGGAGCTGAACTGAAAGTTCAGTACAGAAATCCTGTAATACTACCCTATTTGAATTCTTCTGATGTGATAAGGCTGTAGGTAGAAGAGAACCTTTATTCCTGAACAATCACTCTACTTTCCTGGCTTGGATTTTTAGAAAATAATTTAAAAACACTGATTGAAATGGAGAATTTTATTAATTTTATAGACTTGATTTGCTACGATAACTATTTCTTTTAAAATGTCATGTCTTTAGACTGGTGAACACAATCTCCAGCTGCAAAAGATTACTGACATCTTGGACTCCATTAAAGAAAAGGTGAAATAAGTTATTATTTGCTAATGACTAACATCTTTCTTTTTCTTTCCTGAATTTTCTTATCTTCCTATAAAGACTTAAACCTTAGATGTAGCAAATGCTTCCCATTTTGAAGCAACTTTGTAACATACTTGGTCAAAAATGTAGAAGTAAATTATTATCATTTATCTGTTAAAATTATGAAGGATTTTGCATTATCTAACATAGTCACTAATAAATCTGTTTATGCAAAATTAGTTGCTGGTATTTCAGTTTTGGAGAATAAACCTTTAATTGTAACACATTTTAAAGAACACCTATATTAAAAATAAACTCTGTGCATCTTAAATAAATCCATATGATATGGTACTTTTGTATTTTTAAAATGAAGGTGGAAGATACTAAATAATCTCATTAGATGTAATTTTTCTTTCTGTATAATGCTACCCCATTATAATTTGTGGGAATTTTCTTTGTTTTCTCAGGGGAAACAAACTCGATTCACAAATTTTGATCCATTATCTCTTCTTCCCCCATCCTGGGAATACTGGACATATCCTGGTTCTCTAACAGTTCCACCTCTTCTTGAGAGTGTCACATGGATTGTTTTAAAACAACCCATAAATATCAGCTCTCAACAGGTATGCCTCAACTTCCAGGTTGATTTTGATTCACTCAGGGGAAGCTGAACAGAATCTGTGTGTGTGTGTGTGTGTGTGTGTGTGTGTGTGTGTGTGTGTGTGTGTGTGTGTTGGGGATCAAACCTATGGCCTCACACATGATAGGCAAGAGCTATACCACTCAGCTTCCCTCCCAACCCTCAAATCCTTTGTTTTGTTTTGTGTTTTTGAACAGGGTCTTGCTGTGTAGTTTAGGCTGAGATTACAGGCCTGGGTTACCACACTCAGCTCTCCAATCATTTTTTAAAACTTGTGCAATTTCTAGGGTGTTATGATGCTTGTACTTTCCCTTCATTAACAGCCAGGTAGTTAGATTAGATTATATTCTGTGCTTTCTTATTTAACATTCTATCATTATTGACCCGTTATCTCTGCTTGATTAGATTATTTCTTTCTCTTGTCTTAGAAATGTAATGTACATAAAGACAACCACAGGAGTGAAACACCATTTCAAATGCTCCAATTATTTGCTTTTGTTTTCATTTGTTTGGCTTGAATTATAAGCAGGCTGGGATACAAACAGGAAAATCAGAAGAGAGGTCAACCATAGAAGGTGACATTCCCCTTTCTGATCTCTGTCCCTAGACTGCTTCTCCAACAGTTTGAGCTGAATTTTGAGAACAGTAATAGGTGTAGTACCCTTAGAAATATGTGTGCCTGCTAAGTTTTAGAAGATATTGTACTGTACACTTAAAAATTCAAGATAGGGGCTGGAGATACAGCTCAGCAGTGCAGTGGCTGCCTGGTAAGCAAGAGGTCCTGAGTTCGATTCCCTGTACAAAAACAAAATTCAGGACTGTAGATGTCATGTTACTGTCAAAGCTGTTTTTTTGGCTTTGGTTGGCAGAACTTGTAGGACTGTCTAAGGGCCTTTTAAGCATTTTCTAAGAGGCTGTGGCATGGTCCTCCTGTACCCTTCTTGTGAAGACATTTACTCAGTTATTTTTCTTTAATTAATTGTTTGCAGTCCTAGGGACCAAACCCAGGGTCTTACATTTGCCAGTCAAGCACTTGGTCACTGAGCTGCATCCCAACCTTTTGTTTTTTTCTATTGATTGTTTACTGAGCCCTATGGTAGGCCAGTCTGCCAGACGCTGGGTATATTTAGCACCCAGAAACTGTACTTGGAGCTCTGAATTGTGTGACTAACCTCTATGTTCTGTTTACTGTGATTTTCAGTGCATTTCATTTGTGGTTTTGTTGTTCTTGCATTAGGCACTTAGTATTTTAACAGTAAGATAAATTAACAATTTTTGCAACTAATAAAGTACTTCTTCCTGCTCCAGGCTTGCCCCGCTCCCTGGCTGTTTATGCCATCATCCTAACCCAGTCAGAACAAGACCAGTTCACCTTTACCAAGATTATTCCAGGCAACATTTCTCCTTGGGGCGAACACATTAACTTTATGTGGATGTTCCTTTTCGCTGACCTTCTCTTTAGGATTGCAGATGGATATCAAATTGGTGTGCACTTTTTAAAACATTTTATAAAAATCTGGATAGACTGACATGAAACATCCTGTGATTTTTTTCCATATTTTATCACGAGAAAATGGCTTGCTTTGGTGGCTTATCAATGGAGCTTTTTTCTCTTTCTTCACAAGCTAACCTGTTTATTTTTATGCTCCTTTATTAAATTTAAACAGCTTAGGGAAAATAGTAATTATATCAAACTAGTTAGTTATAAGAGGATCATATTCTCCTTCCTATTTCAATGATATGTTTGCTCCTTAAGGCCAATTGGAAAATAATTTATTTTGTTGTATTTTTCATGTAATCCTCCAGTGATTTGAAAGAGACCATGTCAAAATGTATCATTTAAGTTTTAAAAAAGAAGAAAGTAAGCCTTATTAATAATTACCTCCTGCAAGTTTAGGAATTATAACCACCTATCTGAGAATTTATTGCTGTGTCTTATTTGAGGCTCTTTGAATGAATATTAGTAAGGCAGTTTTTATGCACAAACATATAGAAAACAAAACTTCATTTTAGGGCTCTAGTGGGATTGATAATTCACTTTAAAACATTAATTTTAATCTATTGTAGTAGGAACTTTTTTAAACATTTTATTTTTACCAGATTGAGAAAGTTATTTGGTAATAATTCAAATGATTATAATATAATATTATGGTGATTTTAAGAGTTAAAAATGAAGCAAAGCAAAAGAGTGTTTAAAAAGCCAATCCTAGTCTAACTCTGAGAAAAATATGAAAGTTCCATTAAAGAGCATTCTAATCAGGGCTCTTCAAAACTCTTATTGTTCATTAAAAGCCAGGTAAGTCTAAGAAACTGTCACAGTCAAGAAATGCCAAAGGAGATGTGATTATTAAGTATAATGTTTCCTGCACTGAGACTGTGGAATAGACAAAGATATTTGTAAAAACAACAACAAAAAATCTGCATAAAAGAAGAAGTTCAGATAGTGATAATATGTTAATATTGGTTCAAATAATTATGGAAAATATAATATACTAATGTAAAATGTGAATAATAGGGGAACTAAAGAAGGGATATGTGGGAAATATATGTGATATCTGCAGTAATTCCACAAGTCTAAAATTGTTCTAAAATAAAAAGCTTATTTTAAAAACATGAGAATTAGTAAAATTAAACTCTTACATACATTAAAATGAACATCTTATGTCATTGATTTAAAGAGTTACTTTGCAAAAAATAATTTAATCTCAATTTTGGCAGCCCTTGTGTAAGGCCATCTATTGAGAAATATTTTTATTTATTTTCCAGTTTCATCACTAAATTTCACTGGATATAAAGAATAAATCCTTAAAGATGGTGTCAGGGTTTTTTCCTAGGATTTTCTATTGCTGTTTCTTTCCAAATCACTCTTTGACCTAAAGAGAATATTAGATTTTTAAATTTTCTTTTTCTTGACTCAGATTCATTTTTTTTTCTCTCAGAGTCACTCAGTGAGTACTAAATTCCTGATCTAAATGCCACACCAGTGAGCACATAGAGTGTTTTATAATGGTTTTAATAATAGATCTGTCATTTTCTTTGGAAGCCTGACTTTTCTTGGCAGTTCTCTTAGGGTTAGCCTAAATCATCTAAACTGATTCACTCAGCTGCTGGAATTCAACATGCGTAGTTCTTGGCTTTAATTCTATTCTCCTTACAAAAAAAATTTCTAGTATATTTCCATTTGTAAAGTGTTTATTCAAATAATTTGCCCATGTTTAAATTGGGTCATTTTTCTATTGAGTTGCAAGAATTTTCTTCTTTTTTAGGCTTATGAGTATATATGAATATTACAAAATACTGGGTTTCACTGTGGTATTTTCATAAATGCATGTAGTGTATTTTGATCATATCATACCCCCACTAACCTCCGTTATGCCCTCTTTCATTCACTCCCTTATATATGTATAATAGTCTTCTTTCTACTTTTATGTCATTGTTTTTAGATTATACATGTTAGAAAAAAATATGGTATCTGACTTTTTGAGTGATTTAACATGATCTTCAGTTCTGTCCATTTTCCTGCAGATGACATAATTTTATATGGCTGAGTAATGCTATGTTGTGCATATTTGCTTTATCCATTTTTCTGTTGGTGGGCACCAAGGCTGATTTCCTATCTGTTATGAATCATGCATGCTGCAATAAACACAGGCACAGATCTGGCTCAGAGTGGGCCCTGCATGTGAAAGTGACAGGTAGATCTAGAAAGGTTAGCTGGAATCTGGTGGTCTAAGATTCAGAAACCGTGCTGAAAAATTTATTTGGGGTGCCTAAAGTGTTAAAAGTGTTATGTATTTTAACTATATATTTTGAAACATTTGTTCTAAAATGCATGATGCTCAGGATTCGTTTCCAAGTAACCTGGAGTTGGCAGGAAAAAGAGGCAGTGAGAATGGACAGGAAAATGCCTGGGAAACTTGGGCATCCGTCGAAGGTGAAACCTGGTGATGCATTCGTGGTGTCTTATTATGCTGCTCTTTGTTTGTATTTGTTTCAGTGTTTTACAATTAAAAGAAATTAAGGAGAAATGGGGAAAATATGAAAATAGAAATGAAGTTTTCCTTTTGCAGTTAGCTCATGGCTTATTTGCCAGACAACTTATTCAGTGAAACTTCTCAGCTGTCTCTCAAGATCCTCATGTGTCAAATGGGATAATAGTGCACTAAAGGTAGAGTAATTTTGAGGATTAAATGACATAAATAGAATGTAATTAAAAAGTTCATAGTGTGGTGCCTGGAGTATCATATTCTGTCAAAGAGCTTATTTTTGTTATGACTCAATGTTAGCAGACAGCACAATGCTATTTAAGATGGTAGAGCTCAAGAATAGCATAAAATTATTTCAGAACCTTTGGAAAAATGTTTCATCTTACTGGGTTGCTCCACAAGTGAATTAGAATTTCAGTGTTAGAGCCAAGGAAACCAGCAAAACTGGTCCCACCCACCTCAGCCTCAAGTCTGAACTTGGGATGCTCCTGCCAGGAGCCTGTGGCTGTTGCAACAGCCTGAGTGACAGAGGGGTACATTTTCTGCCTGAACAAGCCTGTGCTTGTGTGAGGCGATATGACTGACAGGGACAGTCAAGGAGGACTTGGGAGTTGCAGGAAGCAGATCTGTGTAGGTGTTGGCAGTATCAAGCCTACCTAGCTGGGTCAAGTAATTGGGAAAGTCTTCAAGGGAAGAAGTCCAGATGAATAGACCAGGACAGATTTAGAGACTTACCAAAAGAAGCAAACTGGTCAGAAAATGATCTTAAGTAAGATTCAGTTCTATGCTGCTGAGGCTAAGGTGATTCAGAAATAGCAAGCCATGATCATTGTCTAGAGGAGTTGAAGTGTTCACGTGTGTGTGTGTGTGTGTGTGTGTGTGTGTGTGCGTAAAACAAAGCTATGACCTTTTCCTTTCCCCTCCTCAGCCCCCCTCTCTTTTTGTTGGTTTTTGAGACAGGGTCTCACTGGGTACTTTAGGCTGACCTTGAACTCACCGTGGAGAGCTCAGGCAGACCTCAAACTCATAGCAATCCTCCTACCTCAGCCTCCCAAGTGCTAGGATTACAGACATGTGTCATCTACTGTTTTCTATTCTGATCAATACTGTACAAGAAAGATTTTGGGCCTCAGGTAAAAGATAATGATGGAAGTCTAACTGAGATGTCTTAGTCTAAATTTGCTTGATTTTGAGATTAGGTGACCAAAAAAGTTTAGAAGATGGAGGCTGTCATCCATAATAATTTACTAATTTATCCTTATCAAAATAAAACAAAAAGCCAAAAAAAATATCAAATAGAGCAACGTATTTATAATACAGCCTTTCAACAATCAAAAAAATCATATAAAGTTTATGCTTATTGACATGCAAAAATGCCTATGACATATATTGAGTGGAAAAATCCAGTTTAAAACAGCATGTGTACTTGCAGCCCTTTTTGTGATAAAATATGTCCTGTGTGTGTGTGTCTCTGTGTGTGTGCTGTATGTGTCCATGCTAAGCAATTCTCTAATTTCTAGATATGTGCTCTTTAAGCCACATTCTAAATGTTGCTTCCTCTTATGACTTTGCTTTGTGAACAAAGAATGCCTATATATTTAATTTTGGAATAGTAATTGTATAGTGATGTGAATTATCAGAAGAATTCTTTATGATGTAAAAGGCATAACTTAGACAATTTTCATGGCAATATGTTTAACTCCTGATAGAGGAAGATCTATATTTCTTAATTTTTCTGTGGGATTCATTAGCGTTGGTATGACCTTCTGTGCTGAAATTAATTCTGCTCTTCTTTCAACAGCTGGCCAAATTCCGCAGTCTTCTGTGTACATCAGAGGGAGAAGAAGCAGCTTTTCTGTTGAGCAATCATCGTCCACCTCAGCCTCTGAAGGGCCGCAAAGTGAGAGCCTCATTTCATTAACAGTTGTCACGGGGGCCCACCCTGCCATGACTGGGAAGACAGCAACAAGACAAAACACAAACTCCCTAGCAATAGTACTTTTCTGAAATTCTAATTTTTGGGTACCATTTTACTGTCCGCTTCTGTGCCATGAAGAAAACTAGATCTCTTTAATTAAACTAATTTAGCTCATCTGTTCCAGATTTGCACTTTTGAATAGTCAAGCACCAAGTGTTGTCTTTTGTGTATTAAAATACATGAAAAACAACTGTTTTAGTGTTTGTGAAAATAAGGCTGGCCTCAGAGATCTCAGAATGTGCTAAAAATTCTACCTTCCTATAGGCTGAATGTGTTATATTTTCACGATATTCAATGAAAATTCATTTCCAGAATGATAGGGTTGTGTTTTTTCTAAACAGGCAATTCTTAGTATTTTGATATTATTCATCAAAAGTAGGTATTTCCTTTTAAAGTGAATTTTTGCTATTATTATGTTGCTGACTTTCATTTTGTGTTTTCTTTTTATGGTACTGAGTATTGAACCCAGGGCCTTTGTACTGAGCTACATATTTAGCCCTTTTTAAGTTTTTATTTGAGCTGGTATCACTGTCTCTAAATTGGTTAGGCTGAGCTTGAACTTGGAATCTTTCTGTGTCTGACTCCTAGGATGCTGGAATTATAGGCCTGTGCTAACAGACTGGATTGTAAAGTACATAATGTGAGAGTCGGGGTTGGGATGGGATAAGCTACTCAGTGTGTCTAGTCTCCAGATCAAAGACAATCTGTATCCTTCAGCATATAAGTAACTATTTGCACATAATACACATAATGAATTGTGCCTTATATCATATTCTTTCAGTAGTGCTGATGATTAAGTGTCTAGTAATTGACAAGATGCACTGTTTTCCAATTGCTGCCATTAATGTGTTTTGAAACTAATAGATTTAGACAGTACAAGTAGGCAGAGCTATGCATGAGCATGATAACAAGGTTGCCTACTTTTTCTCCTGTGTTTTGATAACAGAACAGGGAGCAATGCTGTGTGGGTCATTTTTCTGTCAATGAGCAAAAAATATATTTATAGTGAGTATCATATAAATATGCATTGATCCCTAAATTCTTCAACTCATTTGTACAGCAAAGCACATCTCCCTTTTTATACATGTCCCTCAGTCTTGTAAGTACTTTTGTAAGGTGGCACTTGATATAAATTTTAACCTATTATTTGTTGTTTGTTTTTATTTGCTTTTGGTGGAGGATAGGGCAGTGTTCCTTTTGTCCTTTCTGTTATAGGCTGATACTGAATATTATACTAAAACCATATTTAAGACCTGAACATATGCCAGACATCTGTCATCTCCCAAGGGAAGTTTACTTGGGCTAATATGATTTTGATTCTTTCTTCCTTTGAATGTAGATAATAATCAGAATTACTCTGTAATATTCTAATATAATTACTAAGTATCAGTACACATGTACAATACTTACCAGCTTCTGAAGATCGGATCTGACAACGTTGACTAAGATTAACATGCAGCAAATGTTTAACGAATTGAGTATTTAACAAAAGTATTTTATATCTTTGGTATTTATCTCTCTGCTTGAGATCAAATGCACTAAAAAATCTTACAAGTAAAATACATTATTTCTTGAAATTTTTTTCTTAAAGGAATGTTTATTAAACCTAATTTGTATAACTAGAAGTTTTTATGATTTTAAAACATCGTATTGAATGGGAAGACCTTTCTTTAGTTTAGAAAGATACTTGGTAAAGTATCCTAGTGTAAGGAAAAGGGTTCTACAGTCTTAGAGTCTATAACTTGCTGGATTTAGAGGGCATGGAATGGGATTTCGAGTGTATATGAGATTTACTACTGTATGTGAGATTTGCCAAGTTACAAACTTCTGGCTTCTGCTGCAGTATTTCATCAATTCTATGGTACAGATTGCACCATGTAGACTGAAAAGGTCTATCCAGCACTGATTTTGTCTGCTTATTTATATATCTCTTACAGGCAAAAGGTTGAAGTGTGTTTTAAAATTGTCATATTCTTCCCTTTAAAAATTTTAGTGCTGTAATACTACATCTGTTTTGTTTCTCACAACATATGTTAGATTTATGTCTGTTAAGCTTTTTGTGTTATAATTTAAATTTGACTCAATCATAATAAAAAATGAGAAGAACTTTCAACTGTATCAGGGCCATATATATGCAATCCCAGAATTAGATTTCACTTCTACAGTTTTTTTTTTTTTTACAGAAAATAACCTCAAACTCAGAAACATTGCAAACGCAGTATGACAAAATTCAATTCTCTGAATTGTTTTAAAGGAAGTTTGCCATCTGGGTTCCTTACCATGCCACACACTTTAGTATTTGTTTGTTTCTTACATGGTAGAAAAAAATACCACAAATAAAGCTGAAACCACCATGAGATTCACATTGCTGTAATATTACTGCTCAGCCTCTTGGAGAATACTTTGTTCATTTACTTGTCATGTTTCCTTCAGTCAGGAACTGATTCTCAGCCTCGGTTTTCATAATCTGCACAGTTTTGTAGGTTGTTTCTCCAGTGTTTTCTTTTGCTTAGATTCAAATTATGTCTGGTTGGCAGGAATATCACAGAAGTGATGCTATTTTCTTCTCATTTCATCCTTTTGGGGAGCCAGTTTTAATTTGATTTGACTTATTACAAAGTATCTACTTCCATCACTTCATGAGAATGTTTGCCTGCTAAGCTTCCTCATTGGAAAGTGACTCTTTTATCTTTTGTAATTAATAAATACTAGAGTAGAGGAATTCTATTAAGACTTTGTGAATAGCCTGTTCCTCAATAAACCTCCAATTTATTTTTATTTGTTTGTTTAGTTTTTGTACTGGAAATCAAACTCAGGACCTTGCACCTGCCAGGCAGGTGCTATGCCACTGAGCTGTATCCTTGGCCCTCAACCTCCAAACCAGCAAAATCAAACCAAAGACAGAACATTATAAAATCAATCAAAAGAGAATATTGAAAAGAGTAAAGCAATTAATCATAATGAATCAAAACTAAAAACATTTGCTTTCCAAGAGAAGATAGAGAAGACCCCCCATATTTGCTATATTGCATACAGTCATCCTGCCAAGAGATGCTCAGACCTCTGTCCCCAGTTGCTAAAAGGGGACAGGGGGTTGGGATGTTGGATTCCAAGCCCGCGCACCAGTAGGCTCACAGGAGACACTACTGGGCCTGTTCCTGGCTCACGCAGGAGGAAGGCGCTCGCCAAGAGGGCGGGCAAATTGCTTCTTTTGGTTGTGATATTTGGGTTTTAGCCTTTCCACTTCATTGACTGCCCTGACTTATCAATCAGGTGGAAAATTTTGTAAAAGGCTTTTAGGATTTTCTGAGTGGGGCTGCAGGAAATGTAACAAGTCTTGCAAACACATCCTGACCGTGGATAAATAACTCAACTTGCTCACATTTTATTAAAGATTAAATTCTTTATGTCAAGGTGTCAATAATTTTGAAAATGTGAACTTCACTCAAAGGATGATTTTTAAAGTTGCTACCGTTCTTTATGTTTTAGTATAATTGATATTTACATGACAGGTTTGGAGGGGAGGGAATAAACCCTGTAAGAGAAAGAATGTTAACATGATATAACCAAGTTATATCATGATGTATAACACGATATAAGCTGAGTGTTTGGAAAACCAAGATAAACTTGAACCAGTTTAGTTTTGCCTAGGTGTTTACTGGTATCCTAACAGCAGGCAACATGATGGATGCACAGGAGACGATCAATGTTGGTGAAGATAAAACAATTTTATTGGGTTGAATTAACTGGATATTTCCCTGACATGACTAAAAACTCATCTTTGTCTTCCTGGAGAGGAGTTGCAACAATCAGAAGTTCACCTTAACTGTCGTGGAATTATTCCAGTACCAAATAAATAATAAATAAAAACAAAAAATAAATAAAACAAATGGATAAATAAAGTAGATGGAATTTACTGATTCACACAATTGAAAAATCCAGAGGTAAACCTGACTTTCATCATGAAAGTTCAGTGGCCAGGATTAAACCTTGATGTCTACTTCTTGCCTCTCTCCACCTTTCTGGGCTCCATTCACAGTCAGGCTTTCTTCCCTGTCATCATGATGAATGCTCGCACCTCTGTGAGCCATACCAGTGCCAAAGGGGGAGCTTATATGTCCACAGGCTTCGAAATGTGTCTGGCTCAAACTCGCATTGGCCTAGATTGAGTCAGTTGCCCTCCCCTACTGAGCCCTCATGACTGATGGAAGAACACTGGCTCAGGAAAAGTGGAGTCAGTGCTTCCAAAACTGTCAGATTAAGAGTGGAAGCAGGGTAGTACAGTGCAGGGAATCGGGACTTGAAGAAGACAGAGATTGTGGGTGGTGATGAAAACAACAAATGTCTATGCAGAACTGAAACAGTGGCTGGAGATAGATCTGAAAAGAATAAAATGTATAACCTAGACCACCTAGAATAATAATGCTCAGCCAAGAGAATGAAGCTCAATTCAAAGGCAGAGTCCATTTTTCAATAAGGGTGTAAGATTTTTTTTTTTTTAAATCTGCTATTGCTTTGAAGAAGTGATGAACTGGGATGAGGAAGGCTAGGGATTGTCACACTTAGGTATCAAGTCTAGAACTGGCAAACATGAAACATTTTCTGCAAGACAGAGCTAACTGGATGGTCCAGTTCATTTGATGTTCCAGTAGGGCTTAGATGTAGACACTGGATATTGAACCTTGAGGTCTGTCTCTTGGTGGCCTCTCTTACGTTCCATGGAGGCAGAGATGATTATGTTAGATATCATATCTACCTTTCTAGGCCTCAGATCTTGTCTAGAAACCAGCATGTACTGGTGATTCCTGCTGTTCACAGTACTTTGTCCCTACAGGAGATTCAAGAAATGTTTGTTGACAGCACTAACAAATGGCAACATGAATGAACAAGTGTTCTGATTACATGTAAAATCAACACAGCTCGTGAGTCATTTTTCCTCAATATTTGCTTAAAAACACAAGCAATTTATTCCTTAAAGAAATGATAGAAGTTGTAAAATTACTCGGAGAAAAGTGAAAATAGAGTTTTGTAGATTATTTTGTGATTAAAGAGACCCATATTCTCTCCTGGATAGTCTCAAAACAAGCATTGTCCTTCCAGGAACGTTTTCACAGTCAGTGCAATGGGCTAGCTGGTCTCAGAGTGGCCAGCTGACCACTGTAGGGGGTCCCTGAGATACTTTCAGGGCGTCAGTGAGGTTTACACTATTTTGTGATGGTACTAAGACGTTACTTGCTTTTCATTGTTTCGATACTTATACTTCTACCTTACAAGTGATGATGGTTAAAACTACCGGTTTCTTAGAAAAATCAAGGATGTGACTAGAAAAAATACTACTTAGTCATTATTTTCTTCACCACCATACAATCATTTTTACATACCAGGTTCTCTTACAAATGCCCCTATTCTAAGATAAAAATTGATTTCACTAAACCTAAACTCCAGAGCACACAGTGTCATAAAACAGGATGCCCAGGGGAAGAATTTCTACTCCTTATGGAACTACAATTCATTTCCTTTAGGAAAAACCCTTTTGTAATGTGCTGCAAATGGAATTAACCACTTTTTTCATGGAGCCTCATTTTTGACATTCTTGAAAGAGCAACTGACAATACTGAGACTCGGGTAATTGGCGTGTGATTTCTCTGAAATGAACAAGATGAAGTTGATACGCGACTACAAGTATTTGTTAGTAACATTACAACTTTCAAGAGAAACATAATTTTGGAAAACTCATATCTGTCTCCATGAATTTGCTTGCTTCCTAATGGTTAACAAAACTGATGGGACCAGTGATAATTTTAACAAGGATGATTTTTGTTGGATATTTTATAATGAATTGAATTTATGTATATCTTGAAGATACACATAAATCAGAGAAGGTAGGATTTTATAATTGAGCAGTATATGACATGACAAAATCATGCACAGATAAAATATACCAAAATTCAAGATACAATAATATATTTGGCTGAAACAGTATAAAAAATTTACTTGTACAGTTTATTGATATTTAATTAACTTTTAAGAAACTGCCACATGTGGAGTGTACTGAAAAAAGAACATATACTATCATTCAAAAAAAGCTATTAACTTACTCTCTCATTTTCTAGATGTATGTCTATGTGGCTGGATTTCTTTTAAGTGGATCAAACAGTGTGTTACAGCCAGCTGAATGTAGATTTATTTATTGATTCATTTTATTTAGTCAGACATTCAAGGATTTACAAAATATGTAAATGTCACTTCTCTTACTATATTTTTTTGTATGGTAAAATATTGTTGCTTTCACAAAATGTTTTCTCTGTGCCAATTTATTATATGAATTATTTATTTTTAATCAATTTATTATCTTTATATGAATTAATAAATACTTTGCTATTTCTCAGTTTTAGTTCCAATGTAGTAAATATGAACAGGTATAAATCACAGAAATAAAAGCTCTTCGATATTATTAAGAATTTTTGTGCAATTTTTTTTTTTTTTTTTTTTTTGTACCAGGGATTGAACTCATGACCTCGCGTTTGCCAAGCAGGCACACTTACGCCACTGAGCTAAACCCCCGGCATTATTAAGAATTTTTAAGGGTGGGAAGCTTTCCAAAACAAAAAAGGGATTAGCAACCACTCCCATAAACCCCTTGATTCAACATTTCTACCCCATTCTCAGCATTCTACTCTTCTAAAATTTGTGTTTATTTCTGCTGAACAGATTGTTATGTTCTAACAAAACTATATAAGTATATATGCTTATATGTCGCCCAGATTTCAAAAAGTAAGTTGTACTCATGCACTCTCACACTGTTAGACACAGGCTGAATTCCTTTATTCCAGCTACTTCTAGATTCACTCTTCTTTTATGGCTTTTCCTCACTTTGCATTTACTTGTTTGGTGTCTTTTAATTCCAAACATCAATGTAAGGCCAAGAAATTTGCCTTATTTTCTGTTCAGTTGTGGAAGGGACAATATAATTTTCTCTGCATTTGAGGTAATTCCTTTAAGTCACATCCAGACTACTTCTTCAATAGTCACATTAGGCCTGAGACCAACAGCTTCCTGTTTTCTGCCAAAATAAATTTCTCACATTTGCTTTTGACAAACTTTGCTCCAGAACAGAATTTTGTTGTCTGTACCTCTGAGAATTTCAAACAGAAAATGTAAATGCTTGCAATTACATGACATAAAATTATGAAAAATGCTGGAAAACCTTAGAATTACATGAGGCACGTTATGTTTTTCCTTTGGAACTAGGACCCTAGACAAAGCTCAAAGTGCTTCTTTCTTAAACTATGAAAGGCTTGGGTGTGCTTTGTAGCTACCTGAAAAATATGCTTTTAGTTGAGTTTGCTGGCTCATAAGGGCTTGAAATCTGAGCCCCACTTTTACTTACAGGCTTCTTAGTGAATATCGAGGAAGAAAGGAAGCAGAAAGCTCTTTTCCTTATTATGAGGATAGACTCATTCCTACTCAAATATTCCTTGTGTATAATGCAGTATCCTTCTGAAGAATGAGTGAGATTAAAATATTATGAGGCCATATTTCACTTTAATCCTTTGAAAATAAAAGAAGGATCTCAGATGTCTCTTTCTATATGCTAATGTTCAGTAACAGATTAATTCTTGATTCAGAACCTACAGTTGGTTAATGTTTATTGTAAATGTGTCAGTTTATCATGAAGTCTTTCAAATGACTTGCTAAAAACTGCACAGTCTTGTTCTGTAATAACTTCACATAGGTAAGTTTACATACAGAATATTCTGCAGCCCAGTCATTAGTCAAAACCCCAAATGTCTCCTCTCCTTTTCCTTTCCTTTCTCTATTCTCCTTTGGTGTTTGGCACAGAATCAGAGATGCAGTGCTTACTTACTCATAAATTTAAATATTTACTATCTATGGATGTTTCTATCTCTTCACTTGTCTTCTGAGACAAATTGCTTGGTTTCCTCCCTCTCAGCAGCTATTGTTTCCCAGTTGCTTCTTCTCTCTTTACTGCACTCACTGTCTGGATGACATGGCTTTAAATAACACTTCAGCAAATGAATGATGCCTACATTACATCTCCAGTCCCAACCCTTTCCTGAATTTAGAACTCGTACCCGACAGCTCCAGGGATTGCCTGTTAGAGCTCCATATCCCAACAGGTTTCTCAACACTGCTCACTGTCCCCTTGTTCTTCCCTGAAAATTGCTCCCACCCAAGATGCTCCATCTTCTGTCGAGGGAGCACCAGCTGTTTAAGTCTCAAAGTGCCCGTGCTCTCTTTCAAACCCACGCTGACTCTGTAAGCAAGTCCTCTGGGTGTTTCCTGGAAGGCTGCTTCTCAGCTGGGCTCCTTGCTTGTCTGCGCAGTCTTCTCCACACAGCAGCCACAGTGATTCTTTTAGAACTGACCAGAGGTCTTTATTCCATTGAGCTTCATGCTCCAATGATTTTCTTGCTACTCGGAATAAAATGTGAAGTGCTAGAGTAAAATCTGAAGGACTTCCAGAGTTTTACATGATTTATGAGCCGGCTGCATCTGTCCTTGTTCTCTTCTGCTGCCCCACCCACCGCTCTCCTTTCTTGTGAACGCAAATGGAATTTTTCAAGCCTTTCCGTCCCATCTTTGCCCATTCTGTTCATTCATATGTCACCTCTTCAAACAGGCTTTTGACCACCAGCTTTGAAGTTGTGCCCTTCACCCCTGTGGCTTTCTTTATCTTTCCAGTTTCATTATTTTGCACTTAACATTGTAATTAACCCAGTACAATATTTATTTTTAAGTATTGTCTGTCTCTCTTACTAAAATGCAACTTCCTTCAGGACAAGAGTTGCATTGTGTTAATCAGTGTTCCTAGTGTTTAGACAGTGTTTGACAGATGTCAGTAAGTATTTAATGAATAATTTTTTCCTGCTTATTTGAAATGAGATACAGATGCATAATAAACTGTTTAATTTTCTGGATTAGTTTTATGGTTTTGTAGAAAACTAGCATAGAATTAAAAATATCAGCTTTCACCTTGCATTGAGTGCACAGAATTCCTTAAGGAAACTTGAAAAGATAAAGCAGTTTTTAAGATGTTAGTGTAACAATGCAGGTACCTCGGTTTACACACCATTGTCAATGGTGCTTCAGTACTTTGAAATGCTCCTGAAACTTTTCATGCAATGTCTAAAAGTATAAATCACACTTACGTGAAGACCCTTACAGACCAGTGGATGCCAAGCCTAACACTCAGGTGGTCACTCGGATCTGGACACTGCCTTCCACAATGAGGCAGCTAGTGTGGGAAGCACACTTAGAGAAGGCAGCACAGGAGAAGGCAGAGAGAAGGATGTGAGATATGTTCTTTTTTTTTTTTTTAGGTTTTTTTTTTATAGAGGGTAAAATTAAACACAACAAAGCAGAACAAAATAGAACACATAAAAGCAGTGTAAGAGGCATAAATTTCACAGCAAGACCATCAGAGATTTTCACTGTCATATTGTCTCTTGTTTTTTTCCTACTAGATGTCCGTATCTTCACATACACAGATTCACATGAAATAACATAGTATTGAACTGATCTGAACAGGATGAGGAAGGCGTTTTAGGTCTTCAAGACCAGACAATAAGGGAAGTCAACAATGGTTGTCATAATGTCCCTCATTCTTTTCAAAATAGCTGTCCATACCTTCATGTATGTTGAAATTAAACAATACAAAACAGATTAAAATCACTCTGAACAAAGAATAATAGTATTGCTGGATTTCACATCATGACGCTATGGAATCAGCACTGGGTACTGCACTGTCTCTTTTTCTTCGAAGGAGTTGTTCTTTTCATCATGCATTATATAATCAGTTCTCATAAACTGTTTATAGATTCTATGCATGCATGAATCTCTACATGTATTTCTATCCTTTCTGTATTAGTGGGAAAAACAAAACATAGCAAGACAAAACAAAACAAATTCCTATAAAAACATAAAATGAAAAAGTCATATAAAACCACAGTACAAAATGATCTACAATGGTTACTGTGTTCTCTTGTTATCTTCAATAGAATTGTCCATATCATCAGGCATAATTGAATGTAGCAGTATAACTGAATATAGCAGTACATAACAATATTAGTAAAAACAAAACATTGTAGACAGTGTAACACTTCAAAAGCAGGTAACAATTAAACCAGAGTGGGTATCCTAGTGAATCTTGTCATCTTCAGTGTAGTTGCCTATACTCTCAGCCTTGATACTATCAATCATAACAGCTTTGAATAAAATGTGTCAATACAAAACAGCAATCTAACAAACCAGATTCAATTAAGATCAGTCATGGTAAAACAGTATAAGTCATACAGAGATTAAGTTAGATTAAGTTAATAGAAAATTAAGGATGATTACTGTACTATATCCTGCTATTTTCAGGATAACTGTCTGTGCCCTCAAATCTAGTACAAGTAGACAAACTGGAACAGAATATAATCCATCTAAACAGCGGTGTAATGTGAGTTTTAAATCCTGATACACTAATAACAATATCATATCCTCTGTCTTTTTTCAGGCTATTCCTCCCCTTTGAAATATGTTCTTGAAGCAAATGGAGAGTATGCTGTGAAAGAAAAAAAAGCAAAAAATTAATGTATATTATTTCTCTAAAAAGTTTGAGTTGTTCTTCGTAATAACCAGCAGGTGGCGATGCCGGATCATAAAAGGTGATTTGAGTACTGGCCAATGGGAAAGGAGCACTAGCGCCATCCTTCATTCCCTTCATAATGCAGTTTTCCCATCCCTTGTTTCTAAACGTTCCCAGTGAACGTCTTGTTTATGCTCCTAAGTAATACAAGTCGCTCGCCGATGTAATTTTTTTCTCTGTCACCTCCTTCCCTCTGCCGCACCCCAGGCATCTCCTGGCTGCATTCCCTCTGAGAGCAACCTTGCCACCTGCCCTGGCACCACACGCTCCTCTGGGTACCGCGCCAGTTCCTCTGGGTCCTGCTTCTGCTGCTGCCAGGGAAGACGTATTAAACACTTAGTAAACAGCTCCAGTGCCCAGCCTCTGCCAACTACCTTTCCAAAACACACAAGGAGAAGAGGCCTCAGGTGGAAGGCCTTTGGTGTGAATTTCCTGGTAATCGTACTGGGTTAACCTTCATCTGAACTATGAAGGTGCAACCCTTTTTTGAGCTTTTCTACAAATGGTCAGTCTCATCTGTGAGCATCGGATTCGGCCATATGTATTCGAGTTTATTCTGCCAGTGGATTCTGAAGATCTGTTTATTAAAGGTTCTCTCATCAAAGGCTTACTTGGAAAGGGCTTCTGTGTTATTTCTAACACACTGCCTACTCTTTGGCATGCCTCCTTGTTGAGATTCATTTTGAGAAATCCAGCTGATGTCCTTTCTTCCATCCTTATTTAACTCCAGGTTTTCTGCTAGTCAAGGTGACAACCCTGTCCCTAGGGCTCGGAGATTTCATTAAAAGCAGACTGTGGCCATGCCCAGGCTGGGGACCCCCTAAGGACTGCTGTTCACTCATCCATCCATATGCACAAGTCCACTTCCTAGAGGCAGGGACTTAAGTGATTAGAACTTTCTAGGTTTAGGATTCAAGGAAAATCAAGTAAGGGAGCAGTTTTGAGAAGTGTCTTAGTTACTTTCCTTACTGCTGTGACAAAATAACCAACACCCAAAGTTAAAAGAAGAAAGATTCATTCAGATCACAGTTTATACAGGTTTCAGTCTGTAGTCAGCTGCTCCAAGGCAGGGTGGCTCATGGCAGAGGGGCAACCATTCATGGCCTCATAAGACAGCAGAAGCAACAAGGGAAAGAGAAAGATAAGCTCTTTCTGTTCCTTATATTATATGTAGGCTACCTGCCCTAGGGCAGGTATAGCATGCACACTCAATCTCAGCATGAATTAATCACAAACTTTAGATTCAGCCACCTCCAAATATCCTACCACAACTGCAAGAAGCTTTGGGGGAACATACAGACACAAGCCATTACAGAGGGACTTTGAAGTTTCTGGTCTTATCCATAACTGGGTCACCTGTGAGGTCAAATATGAGCACTATTTTATGTATAGTTTTAAACTTGAGGTTAAGGGCAATGGATGTGGAGAATGTATCATAAGGACAGAAGATGAAACTCAATGGTTTGTGAGCATGGGCAAGTTTTTTAAATGTTCGTAGGCCTAGTTTTTCTAATATTAAAAGAGAAATAATGCTATCAATATAATAAGCTTGGTGTTCATCTTCTGTAAGGCTAGACACTTAAATTATCACAATTCCTGGCACACTTAATATCTATTAATTTATTGTACAATCTTTTAAGAGATACATAGAACAATCTAGTCATTCCAGATTTTTTTTTTATGAGCTGACACTAGGTGTCCCTGCTGATGCTCAGTACTTTTCAGAGGGAGGGTAAAATGTTCTAAGAAAAGAATAGTAGCTCATTCTTGTAAGGATATATCTCAAAGGATTCTTTTAAGTACCACATTAAAGGTGAGTCACCCTTAGAAAAATTGTAAGACTTTAGTCAAGACATTTAGACATTAATTAAGACAATATGGTCTGCTGATTTAATTGGTTGAAACTGATAGAAAAGTAGATGCTGATACTATGTTCAAGGAACTGTTGTTTCTGATTTAAGGCCAAAGCAATGGAATCAGCTTCAGAAATTACAGGCCTGTGGATAAAAAAGATGTGGCCTTTTATGCAATGGAGTACTAGTCAGCCATACAGAAGCATAAACTTGAGACTTTTATAGGCAAATGGATACAACTTGAGATGATACTCTTAAGTGAAATAAATCAGGCTCACATATGTAAATATCATATATTTTCCCTGGTGTGAGAAACTGAAAGAGTAAATAAGGCCTCAAATGTACAATCAATATAGTAAAATGGGAAGAAATTATTCAAGAGGAAAAAGGAACTAGGATAGGGGAAAAGAGACAGGAAGGGAGGGAAATGTGGAAAAATGCAAGTCAGTAATACTACTAGTACCTCTTAGTTCATTGAAAAGGAAGGTTTGTGCTAATATCTATTGGAGAATTTCTTGTGCCCATATCTTGCTATTCTGAGTAACTACTTTAAAGAACAATACACAATGTATTAACTGTTGTTATTCTCCTATTATTTTGTTACGAAATTTTGTTTTTTTTTTTTCCATGAAAAAAAAAAAAAAGAAACTGCAGTCCTGAAAAAGAAGGTGAGGAGTAAATGTTATCAAGTGGATAAGCAACAGAAGGAAATAAATGATAACGGGTGAAACGTCTGCTGATCCCGTGTTTTATAATGACAGGTCACATCATATTAATATGGATATTCTCCCCCACTGAACACTGTCCACTTACATTCTGAGGCCTTAATTTAAAGCTGCCCCCAATCTCCCTGTATCTCACGGTTTCAACTGATGATCAGCAGACTCCAAACCAAGAAGGGCATCGTGAAAAAGCCTGGCAGAGGAAAACTGCTCATGTCATGGTGGCCAGGAAGCAGAAAGAGAAGAGAGGAGTGAGGAAGGGACCCTTCGGGTCACACATCCAGTGACTTATTTAATCCTACCTACTACCAGCAAGTCCACTCCCCCCACAATTCAGTCACCTTCCACAAGCCTCACCTAGGAGCCCTCGAGGTTCATGGGGGACATCGTTATAAATACCACCATACAGGCTAAATCTAAAGTTTTTCCTTTGTTTTCATACTTTACATCAAAAATTTCACAACTGACTGTAGTGGAATTATCACAGTACTAGTGACACCTACCATCTGTTGAGGCCCAGTACTCAGCCATGCAGGAATCAACTCACCTGAGGCTCATGCTGACCTCACAACACAGGTGCTAGCATTATTCTGACTACTCAGCACAACACTAAGAGAGGCCAGGTCACTCTGCCTAAAGCACTGGGGCTTGCAAATGGGTTTGATAAAAATACATTTCCACTGGGTAGAAGTCTATGTTTCTAAAATAACATATAACCAGTTATGTTTATCAACCCACCGTCTTTCCCATCTTACTCATTATACATATTTTATAGTTGTTTTTATAGAGGGATGTCTTCCAGTCTCCTCACTTAGTATCACTTTATAAGCACTGCCTCATAAGCATTTTATATGGCTCTGCATTTATTTTTAGTGACCATAGAAATGATGTTATAGCAGGTTCCTCCTGTGCTCCACAGAGCTCTGGAATCACCAGGGGTGTTCTAAGGCCACCTTGCAGGGTGGGGATGGCTCAGGAGCACAGCCTTGGCTTGGTCTCTTCCTCTATTCTCTTGGTTCATCTACAGAAATTTTGCTTTAAAAATTAAATACTTAACATCAATTTATGCATCTAGTGTATGCATACTGTTTTCTTCAAGACAGAATCCCATGATCAAAATAAAATTTAAATACCATGAATGGTATCACAATTTGTAACTCTTCTATTGTTGAATATTTGGGTTAGTTCGGCTTTTTCATTATTGTAGACAATATTGCTACAAGTCACTTTGCATGTTATTTTTTCCTTGCAATTGTGTCTTTATTTTAAAATTTTATGGATTAATTTAGGCCCAAAAGGCATGGACATTTAGAAGAAAGTGAAAGAGTGTTGTTAGCTTATGCTGCCAGAGGCCATATAAATCCATTCTGTTTACCCACAGCCCAGAAGTAAAGGTGTTAATAAAAAATAGAAAAAAACCCCTGAAATACAAACAATATGAAACAACATATAATCTAACAACATAAATTAATATATGTGATCAACCTAACTAGTCAGGTTGCAGAGTATGCATCAAGCAGAAGGTCAGCTGTGGCAGAGTTTGCTGACAGTGAAGAATTTCAGCTCACTGTAGGATCATGAATAGCTGATGGGAGAGTTAGAAAAAATTTAACTGGGAGTGGGAAGTCTGAAGGCAGAAGAGCTTCAAGGGTAAACTACAGAGGGTTGCTAGGGACCACAGAGTAGCCAGGAAACGCAGAACTCCTGGAATCTGAGGGTCCAGATTTCGCAGATGGTATTTGACCATGAAACTTAAGTAAGTCAGAATTTTATTTATTTATTTATTTATGGTGCTGGGGATCAAACTCACAACCTTGCACTCACCAGGCAGGCACTTACACTGCTGAGCTAAATCTCTGGCCCATAGGACAGAATTTAATAGGGCTTTATTTTTTATAAGGCTTTATTCAAGAAAATGTCAATGTATTTAACACTTTCAGATAATCATTTTATAATATATCCTCAAAGAAGAAAAAATTACTCATATTTATATCCTCACACAGATAGAAACTCTTTATCTCTTAAGAATTTTTAAAAAATGAAATTCTAGTGAATATTGTTTTTATAAAGTTTTGATAATTTTTTTACTTTTTATAAGTTGGGCAATGCAAGAGGAAACTGAGGAAACCACATAAACTGGGTATAACTCTGTGCTTTTAAATCCCAGATTTGAGTGATTTATTATGCACTTTATAAGATGAAAGGTAAAAGGTGCATTCTGTCTAAAAGCTCTATGTTATTTCTCTACATCGATGACATAAATTCTGCAGTTGGCATTTTTACCTGCAAGCTCTGTAGAAAGGACAAGGAGCAATTGTACAATTTCCTCACCTGCAAGTGACATCACCCAGGGTGGTGGCAAATGTTTGAAGAATGTCACACACTGCTCTGAAGGTGCTAATCTCTCTTGTCATGGGGCAGAGACATACTCAGTGTATGGTGTCACACAGATGCCTGTGTTAAGTCTGGAGCAAACAGGGACAGATTAAATGTGTGTTTAAGAAGACACTGGACTTTAACTACCAAATTTATGTGTTTGCCTTTTTGTTCAGAAAAACTGGTTTAAATTTGAGTCTATATGAGATTCAGTAGGGACTGGAGAATGTGATATCTCCCATGCATACTTATATCCCATGAGTGAATCTACCTTAACAGTTATTTCTGCTTTTTGGAAGCAGAAACTCTCATATCCATCGCCCTGGTTGAGGCCTGTGCTGTCATGACCTCTCGGATACATTGCCTCCAGTCCTCCTGCCTCATTGTGGTAATGATCTGTGAAACACAGACCTGCTAGTGTTGCTGTCTGGCCACTCATCTTTACTGCCAACAGAGCAGCACTTGCACACCTTATGCTGCAATTAAGGGCTGGCTTTCACTGGCCTGATCTCATTTCCTGCCCCTCCCTGCCCAGCCCAAGGGCTCTGGTCTTTGCAGACATTCTTGCCATTCTCTCAGGAAGTCCTGGCTTCTTCTGCCTTTCCTCTGGCTCATGTTTTCTTTTCTTCCATGAAATTCCTCTTCTCTATTTCTTTGACTTTCAAGGACCAGCACCAACTAAAGTAGCCCCTGGCTGCAATCTTTTCTGATCATTTCTTTCCATTGGGCAGATCTTTGTACTGTCTTCTACCATCGTCTGCTGTATTTTGTTCATATCACTACCCACAGTTCTTTGCTTTTATTTTCTACTCCTGGTTTACAGGCATATATTTCCCATTTACAGCTCTAGAACTAGCACAATGTCACACACATAGTCAGATGCTAATTTAATATCTTAAGATAAATTAATTTATTAAAAGACTTTAGTTATCGATAAGTTAATAAAAATTAGGTAGTAGTCATTTTACAGTGTTTCTTATTTATCCAACTGCCCCCTAGTTCTTGTTGTGTGTTGGATCTTGTGCACCAAGCTGATTAGAAAGATGAATAAGAGATTATTCCCCATCTAGAAGGAGCTTCCAGTCATGAGAGGGAATTAGTCATATAGTATGAATGATAATCATGTATTTATTTTATGAAACAAGGATATTTGCAAATTTGGACATTTTTTCCCTGCATGAAATTGGGATGGGTGGTGGTACTATAACAGCGTATGTAGTAAAAACACAAAGCAGATCCAACTTCTTTTTATTGTTATTCAAAGACATGTTTAAAGGTAGTTTCTTTTTCCTCTACCAGTAAGGGCACAAATCCTGGGTGTTACCGCCGGGATGTGCTGGGGATTTAGATTCTCCTTTTCTATCACAGCCACCCCCACAGCACATTGCACTGCCAGGGAGAGAAATGGTGACACCAAGAACAAATACTCAGAGGAGCTGACTCTTTGGCTGCCAGAACCCTGCTGGGATGTCCTGCTGTTTCGGGAATCAGGGGCACCAGCCTCTGAGCATCCAGTCTCCACAAACACCCCCAGCCTCCTTCCAGTAAAGAGAGGAGATAAAGTGGAGTTCAGCTAGAGACCTGGAGGAGAATTCTGCACTAATCTTTGATTTCAATATGTGCTTATCTTCCGGGCTGGTGGTGAGTGTTTGTGAGAGTCTTCCTCCAGTTTATGCAAACGATACAAGGATACCAGCTATTAATGCACTATGACATAAAAAGAAACAACCTGAGATAGGCAGCTGGTGTTTGTAAAGGTCAGAGATTACTATAAAAGGGCTTGTGTAGATCTAACAATCATTCTATACACATAGGAAACCTCCAGATGCCCAGGACCAAAAGACTACAAGAAACATGAAGACATCAAGCTCTTGCCTCTATGCAAGATCCTCTTGCCTAGGCCTCCTGAGTACTGGGATTACAGCAGTGCACTGCCATACCCAACCTTAATCCTAGTTTTTTGAGGAATTTCCACGCCAATTTCCAGAGTAGTTGCATCAGTCTACACTCCCAACAACAGTGGAGAAGTGTTCATTTTCCCCCACAACCCGTCTAGCATTTGTTGTTGGTTGAGTTCTTGAAATAGCTATTCTTTCTGGGGTGAGATGGATCTGTGTTTTTTTTTTTAATTTTATTTAAACAGGAAAAAAGCAAAACAGTAAAAGAGGTAGAAAAAATACAGAATTTCAGAAAAAAATAAACAGTAAGAAATTATTAGTTGATCAATTACATATTGTCTTCTTAGACATAGTTGTTCAAGTTACAAAGTTAAAGCATATAGAGTAGACATTCAAACAATGAGGCTGCAAAGAAATTCAGTGATCCAATAACAACTTAGCAACATGCTTATCAATCCTACACACTTAAACATAAATGCAGTTATATCCTTTAGAGCACTTTCTGTTCCTCCTTTTACTTTTTAAAAATTTTTTTTTTATTGAAAGAGAAACAAAAGCATGTAAAGGGTAGAGATAATGCAGAATTTCAAAAAAAAGATAAACAATAAGAAATCATTAGTTGATAAATTACATATTGTCCTCTTAGAAACAGTTTTACAAAACTAAAGCATACAAAATAGATATTCAAACAGTGAGAGTATAAATAGCTATGCCATGTATGAATCTCTACATGTATTTCCATCCTTTCTGTATTAGTGGGAAAAACAAATCTTAGCAGGACAAAACAAAACAAATTCCTATAAAAACATGAAACCAAAAAGTCATATAAAACCACAGTACAAGGTGATCGACAATGATTGCTATGTTGTCTCTTGTTATCTTCAATAGAATTGTCTATATCATCAGGCATAAATGAATATAGCAGAATAATTGAATATAGCAGTACATAACAATATTAGTAAAAATAAAACATTGTAGACAGTATGCAATTTCAAAGGCAGGTAATAATCAAACCAGAGTGGATATTCTAATGAATCTTGTCATCTTAAGTGCAGTTGCCTATACTCTCAGACTTGATACTATCAATCATAACAGCTTTGAGTAAAATCTATCAATACAAAACAGCGATCTAACAAACCATATTCGATTACGGTCAGTCATGGTAAAACAGTGTAGGTTTTACAGAGCTTTAGATTAAGTTAATAAGAAATTAAGGGTGATTACCATACTATATCCTGTTATTTTCAGGATAACTGTCTATGCCCTCAAATCTAGTACAGGTAGAATGACTGGAACAGAATATAATACATTTAAGCAGAGTAGTGTGAGTAATGTGGGTTTTAAATGCTGGTGCACTATTAACAATACAGTGTATAAAGACCATCTGTGTTAGAGATTCTAGCCATCTTTCTTTGCCTCATTTCTGCTATGCTATTTTTCTGCCTATTTGTCTCATTTTCTCCTTCATTCTACTGCCTGCCCCTCTCATTGAGGCCTTTCTGCCACTGTTCCTATAATCCTGGTATTTTTTTCTCTTTCTCTAGAATGTCCTTCAGTATTCTCTGTAGGGTTGGATTGGTGGTCACAAACTCCTCCAGTTCCTCTTTGTCATGAAAGCATCTTGTTTCTCCATTAATTTCTAGTGACAGTTTTGCAGGGTACATCAATCTGGGCTGGAGGTTATTTTCTTTCAGGGCTTGGAATACTTCGTTCCAAGCTCTTCTTGATCTGATGGTCTGTGTTGAGAAGTCAGCCATGATCCTGATGGGCTTACCTTTATAGGTAATCTGTTTCTTTTCTCTGATGGCTTTTAATATTCTGTTTTTTATATTGAATTTCTGATATCTTGATTATTATATGTCTGGGTGTAGATCTGTTTTGGTTGTAGGTGGCTGGAGTTCTGTATGCCTCACATAACCGAATGTCATTTTCTTTTCCCATGCTTGGGAAGTTTTCCTTAATTATTTTCGTGAATAGCTTTTGTAATTTGCCTGTATGTATTCCTGCCTCTTCATTCACATTTCTTATTCTTAAATTGTAGATTCTCTTGTCACCTTCCAGCCTTTGTATTGTTACTGTCTGTTTCCTTGTTATTTTTAAGAGAACTTTCCTTTCATGATCACACATTGCAAACTTGTCTTCAAGTTTTGATAGTCTATCCTTAGTTTCTTTTAAGGAGTTTTGCCAGCTTTCAATGGAGTTTTTAATTTCCTGGTAGTCTCTTTGAATCTGCTTCATGTATTCTATATTTTCTTTATATTCTTTATCGAATGTTTCCCTCCTTTTTTTATCTTCCTCCCTTCTTCCATCTGTATCTTCCTGAGAGATGCTTCCTGAGAGCATTGCTTTTATTACTCTACTCATACCTTGTTTTACCTGATTTAATATTTCAGTTTTGAGCTCATCTACAAGGTCCCGAAGATATCTCTTAATGTCCATTGAAGCCATGTCTGATGTTGTGTGTTTGTCACCCTTGTTTTTCCCTCTCTTGGATCAGGGCTCTCAGGGTTCTGGGCTGGGGGCCTCCTCCTGCCTCTCTCTCTCTTATCATGGTCCTGGCTTCCTCCACACAGGTTATAGTGCAGGTACCAGCCCCCTTCCCTGTTGGCCATGTTTCCTCTGAAGCACACTGGTGAGGAACCTCCGCCCTCTCCTGCCTGCTCTTGTCACTGAGGTGTAAGCAGGGGCTGCATATGCCTGCCCCTCCCCACCAGGCCAACCAAACTTCAGGGTCCTTCAACTGGTTAGTGCTTGCCAGGCACAGGGAATTGATTTGGGATGGCTCATTGGGTCCTGGCCGGGGGCGTGGTCCAGTCCAAGCAAATCCCATGAATCTGCTCTGAGGAGGGAGGAACCAACTGAAGTCACTGTTGCTCCCAGTTCAGGCTCCTCTTGCCCGATTCCAACATGTCACCCATTTGGTCCTATCCTTCCCATGGTGGGGGTCTCATTCTCAGCACTGACCATGGATTAATGAAGATCCCTTTGCCGGCTCTGCTCTCTGTTGGGCTCACCAACCCCCGACTTCAGCGCTGCTGTGGTTTCTGTGAGTGGCAGTGGGAATGAGTTTAAGTGGCTCTGCTGGTCAGTGCGGATTCAGGCCTTTGCAAACTTGGCAGGTTGCCGTGAACAAAAATGCTGTGTCCCATAAGTTTTAGCTATTTAAGTTGCAGTCCCATCATATTTGACGAGCTTTTTTACGTTTTAATTTCTTCCTGTGTCCAGAAGTTCCATCTCCCTCTATCTGGGTCTCTCCAGGGTGTTTTATTCTGGCAAATGAGTTCAGATCTGTGTTGTTTTAATTTGCATTTCTCGAGCTACCAATAACATTGAACATTATTTTCATATATTTATTTTCCATTTGTATGTTTTCATCTGAGAAGTGCATATTCATCACAAATGCCCATTTTTATGTTGGGTCTTTGAATTTGGGGGTTCTGTTTTTTTCAATTTTTTTGTGTTTTAAATATAAATCCTTTGTTTGAGCAACAGTTGGTTGTAATGTTTTTCCATACTGTGGGTTGTCTTTTCACTTTGTTGGTGATTTCTTTTGCTGTGCAAAAAACTTTTTTATAAGATTAGATCATAATGTTTCCCATGCAGTCTGGGTTTTGTTCATGAAGTTCCTTCCGGCCCCTATGTCTTCAAGATAATAGATAATTTTCTCTTCCAGTAGATTTAGTGTTTTTGTTTTAATATTTAGGTCTTTGACCCATTTTGATTTTAGTTAATACATGATGTTAGACATGTGTCTAGTTTTAGTATTTGGCATGTATAAAGCCAGTTTTTCCTGCACCATTTATTAAAGACTGTGTTTCTTCCAGTGAACATGTTTGGCTGCTTTGTCAAAGATAGTGACTGAGTGTATTTGGGTTGCATCTGCATATTCTATTCTGTTTCACTGATCCTCAGGTCTTTTGTGTGTGTGTGTGTGTGTGTGTGTGTGTGTGTGTGAATACTATGCTGATCTTATCACAGTACTTTTGTAGTATAATTTCAGATCAGGAATTGTGATGGCCCCTGATTTGTATTTGTTGCCCAGAATTCCTTTTGCTATTCTAAGTCTCTTCTGGTTCCAAATAAATTTTAGGAATGCTTTCTCTAGTTCTGTAAGGAATGCTAATGGTATTTTGATTGGAATTGCATTACATCTGTAAAACAATTTTTGGAGGATGCCCATTTTCACCATGTCAGATCTTCCCATCCATGAGAAAAGGAAATCTTTTCATTTTCTGATACCCTCTTCAATCTCTTTTTAAAATTTACTGTAATTTTCAATGTACACATCTTTTACTTCCTTTTTTATATTGATTCCTAAGTATTTTTTATGCTATTATGAATGGTATGGTTTCCCTAATTTCTCTCTCTGTAAGTTTGTTATTTGTGTATGGGAATGCTATTGGTTTTTGAGTGTTGACTTTGTATCCAGCTATGCTACTGAATTTTGTTATTGTCTATAAGTCTTTCAGTACAGTTTTTGGGGTCTTCTTTGTAGAGTATCATGTCATATGCAAAAAATTTAACTTGTTCCCTCCTATCCTTATTCCTTTTATTTCTTTCTCTTGTCTAATTGCTCTGGCTAATGATTCCAGAACTATATGGAGGAGGAGTGGCTATAGTGAACATCCTTGTCTTGTTCCTAACTTTAGGGTGAAAGCTTTCAGTTTTTGTCCATTTAGCATGATGTTAGTTGTTGGCTTGTCATAGATAGCTTTTATTAAATTGAGATAAAGTGGGTCCAATTTTGGAAGCCAAACTTTTTTCCAACAGATGATAATGCTGAGTCCCTGTGTTTTATATGAAGTGATACTCTACAGTAAAGTGGAGCCCTGAAGACATTGCAGATTTTTCTTTCCTGTTTTATTAATGATTTTGTCTATAGTTTGAAGTGAACACTTTTAGAGTTATGAAAGATAATACAGCATTAGGTTGGTTGTATCCTGATGTACTCTGCAGGGTGGGTGGCCTTGAAATTGCCATAAACACAAATGTCAGCCTGTGGTAGGAGGACATGTGCTATTTGCTTCCTCTGAAATGTAGGAGCAGGTATTGGCCTCAATTGTGGAAATGCAGAGCTACCAAATATAGTATGGAGAGGAGAATCAGAAGAGGGTTTTAAAGAATTTTAACATGAACTAAAGAGTTTGAGCAACATAATTTTTCAGCTAGCGGCGCTTCCAGGGTACTAATTTCAATTATTTTGATGTGTTATCTCTTTTCTTTTCCTTCTCCACTTTCCAAAAGTTCAGTATAACTTCTAAAAAAAAATCTAATGCATTTTCTTACCATTTCCAGAGAAGTGTAATTGATACATGGGAAGTTTAGTCTGCTAATCTGTGATGCAAGGGTCTATAAAAATTGACCTAGGTAATAATAGAAAAGATAAATTTTGGCTTGATAATTAAAGAATATGTGTTACTCCAAGGGTTATAAGGACCAGGAATTGTGCTTGAGATTAGACAGCTTTTTGTAATGAATGAAGGAGAAGGCCTCAAGAAATATGCTCAGAATGGGCATTGCAAGAGGTGTATATCCTTATTTTTATGAAAAATCTTCAAACTTTTGAAGTTGTGGTAGGTAACATAACAATGGTTTTGAAAGATATCTACATGTTAATCTCCAGAATCTGTGAATATGTAACTTAATAAGGCCAGAGAGTCTTTGTAGGTGTGAGTAAAATATAGATTACGAGATGATAGATTATCCCAGGTGATGCGTCTGGGGCTACTATGCTCATGGGATCTTTAAAAGCAGAGACTCTTTCCTGGCTGTGGTTAGAGAAAGGCGAGTGGTGACAAAAACAGTGTCAGAGAGATGTTACTTTGAAGTCACTTTGCAGATAGAAAAGAGGGCGCTCTAAAGATGGAAGAAGTGGCCCATGAGCCAAGGAAGGCTGGTGGCCTCTAGAACTGGGAAAGCCAGAGAAACAAAAGTGATTCAACAGTCATCAAATCAAAACTCACCCCTGCTGATAATTAATTCAGCACAGTAAGAACCTTGTTTGTAGGACTTCTGACCCAGGGGATGTGAGATAATAGATTTGTGTTGTTTTAAGCCACTAAATTTGTGGGGAGTTGTTATGGAAGCAACAGGAAATGTATGCAGGAATGCTCTGTGATAATAATTAAAATCCCCAACAAGAAAACTGGAGCCTAATTTTTGGACCAAAGTACAATGAACAGTCTGTTGTGGTTTTTTGCAGGAGTCATCTACTGACTGGCCATTTCTATGCAAAAGTATGGTTTAGTTGGCAGTGAATTACCCTCTGGTAAACTCTCATCTACTTTCTGTCCCTATGAACTTGTCTATTTCAGATGTTTCTTCTAAAAGGAGGCCACACAATATTTGTCCTTCTGTGTTTGTCTTGTTTACTTGGCATAAGGTTGTCAAGTTTTATCCATGTTGACGTATGTACCATAATCCATTGCTCTTTTAAGAAAAATGCAATCCCCAAGCAGTGCTAAGGAAATCTCAGACCTTATAGAATCTGATGACAAGAACTGACTCTCACTTCTGTTGCTAATTCATTACTGAGAACTAAAGTTTACTGTTCATCTGACAACAATAATCATTTGATTTTCACAGTGATACTGTTTTGCATTTCTCTCAGTTTTGCATAAGAAAAGCTTGTAGGTAAGCAGTTAAAAGAAACTCCAGGTAAAATATTAAAGGACTCATACAAGAAGGGAAGGAGGAAAAACTCAAAACCCCACATTAGTACTGTCTAGTGATTCAGTTGTTCATCCTCTAAGCATGTATTTATCCCACAAGTCTGAGTCCTTCTCTTTCCTATTCTTCATGTTGTTGAATACAGAACATAGTAAGATCTCCTGTAAACATTCGACTTTATTTTATATCCATGGAGAATAATTTTATACATACATAAAATTTTCCCTAAATTGCATTTGAACATATTAGAAAAACAAATAAACTAACAAAAAAAAAAATCCAAAACAGACAAACAAAAAGCAGAACTAGAGTTATCTCAGCCCCACACTAGCTAGCTTTTTCCCCCTTTGCTTCTTTGCCAGTGTTTGCAGAGCAAGAACCTGAGCTTGGATGAACAACATGAGCATCACTTATTGTCTTATTCAGACACTATGGGTAAGAGCTGCCACCGGCAGGACTGCAAAGGTCTATAAATACAGCACAGCACAGGTTCTGGATTTTTCTATACCACTAGGAACTAGAAGTAGGAAAAAGGAAAATAATGCACTGAAGTATAATTCTAAAAGCGGTTAAATGTATTTCATAATTGCCTATACCTTTTGCCTAATCATAGTGATTTAGATGCAGGGATAGACATTTTTCTGTGTTTTTTGTTAGGCTTGGTTTGGGTTTTTATTTTTATTTTGAGACAAGGTGTCATTATGTAACCCAGGCAAGCCTTGAACTCATGGTGATCCTTCTGCCTTAGCCTCCCTAGTGCTAGGATTACAGGTGCACAGCCATACCTAACTGCTGGAGAATTTTTACAATGAAATTAAAAACCAGTTTTACACAGATGTAGCAATTTATACACTGTACAGTTCACTCACATAAAGTGTACAGTTCAGTGGCTTTTGTGTATTACATTATTGATTTTCAACAATTGTGACAAGTTTATATGACACAAAATTAACAAATTCAACCATTCTAAGTGTGCAATTCCATTGCATTATCTGTATTCACAATTTTGTGTAACCATCATTATTATCCATTTTGCAAACATTTTCATTGCCCATAGCAAAAACTCTGTGCCATTAGGTAATAATTCCTTTCTCCAGGCCTCTAGTAACCTATAATTTAATCTCTGTCTCTATTAATTTGTCCATTTTAGATATTTCATATAAGTACAGTCACAGAATATTTATCCTTTTCTTTTTGACTTGTTTACTTAGCATAATATTTTCTTTTCTTTTTTTTTTTTTGCACTGGGAATCAAATTAATGATCTTGCACTTGCTAGGCAGGCACTGTGCCACTGAGCTACATCCCCAGACCTTGGCATAATATATTCAAAATTCATTCATGTTGTGATGACCAACATTGACCTTCATTCCCTTTTGTGACTGAATAGTCGCATACATGTGTATCATATTTTGCTTATCCATTCATCTCTTAATAGATATTGAGGTTGGTCTCACGTTTTAGCTACTTTGAATAATGCTGTTTTCAATTCTTTGGGCACATATGAAATGGAATTGTCAAGTTATATGGTAGTTCTGTTCTTCCCAGTGATTGCACTGTTTTTCATTCCAGCCAGCAATGTATGAGTGTTCCAATTTTTCTGCATCTTTGCCAATACCATCATGGAAGGTGCCAGTACTTATGAGTTTTCATTGGGATTTCATGTAAATGAACTTTTAAACTTATAACAGTTGAAAATTTTGCCTGTGCTGAGTGGAAAACATTTGTGGCATTTTTGTAAAATATTTAAATTGGATCCTTGCTATCCTTCAATTTCCCTCAGTTTTGTGCACAGTATACCACTTCTAAGTGTTTATCCCTTGTCTTACTTACTTTTCTCATTGCAGAGACAAAATATTCAACACTCAAAGTTAAAGGGAGAAAGGTTTATTTAGCTCACAGTTTATAAAGGTTCAGTCCATAATCAGCTGGCTCCAAGGCAGGGTGGCACATGGTAGAGGGGCAACTGTTCATGTTGGCAGAAGACAGCAAAATCAGAAAGTGAGGAGAGACAAGCTTCTTTTTGTCCCTTGTATCTTATCCAGACTGCTGGGATTAGGGTGGTGCCAATCCAATCAGTGGACCAGTCCAACAATCACCCACTCTTAATCCCAGCAGTGAATCATAAATCAATCACAAATCCTAGATAAAGCCACCTCCAAAAATGCTCACCCTCCATGAATACATGAGGCTTTAGAAGGACATCCAGGTACAAACCATAATACCACTGCTTCTCACATTACCCCCAGATCTCTGGTGTTCTGGCTCTTTCTTTTCATAGGAAGAGCCAGGCCATGAGGAAGGAGGCTTAGGCACAAGGAAGAAGCTATGGACTGTGGGATTTTGTGCAATAGGGAAATGTGTATGGCAGGAGTTATCTGCCTTGTAAAGGGTTATAAAGGGAATTCACAGTAAAGAAATCATAGGCATGTTCATGGGAAGGTAATGGAGAAAATGATAGGAGCAAAGCAGGGCCACTCTAAAAATAAACCACAAGTGGAAGAGCCATGATTCATAGTCATTCTATCTATGACTTGTGCCTCCAGTGGAGAAAAGAAGAAGATGGATTTGGATTCCAAAACTCCTATTTGAGGAAGGAAGATCATGTGCCTTCTTTTTTTCCCTGAGGGCAATGAGGTAGCTCTGAAAATCCCAGGCAGATGAAAAACTCGCTTCCCAACACAAATTCAATGCTGAACTCAGAGCTAAGTGTGAAGTGTATTGGCTCAGGATATTTGTAGGTCTGTGAGATTTAGGAAAGTTAGGGGTGTTTTACAAAAGGAAGAATGCTACACTTCAAAATGCTATACTTGTGCTTGGTTGAGTGCTCCTGAGCAACAGCAAATAGGATTTCTTTCTTTCTTTCTTTCTTCTTTCTTTCTTTCTTTCTTTCTTTCTTTCTTTCTTTCTTTCTTTCTTTCTTTCTTTTTTCTTTCCATACTGGGACTCAAACTCAGGACTGTGTTATTGCCAGGTAGGTGCTTGTGCCACTGAACTGTCTTCAACTCAAACTCAGGACTGTGTTATTGCCAGGTAGGTGCTTGTGCCACTGAACTGTGTCTTCAGTGGGATTTTATCATGGAAGAGCACTCTTCAACGTCCATAGGTTTGATTTTCAAAGGAATGATACCTGAACTACTTGAAAACATATCTACTCAGTCACCTTTTACAGTTCATGTTAAGAAAAAACAAAAATCAAACTGCTGTACAAATATTTGTATCTATAAAAGATGATCACTATAAAGCAGCCTGTTAAAAAAATATTGATGACAATGTAAATGCCAAAAATTAAGGAATTAGTTAAATACTGCCTCATACATTTACTAGAATACAATTTTGTCATTAAAAATAAGTTGTGGAATTTCTTAATTGATATGGAAGAATACCAATAAATTATTGATATGATACAAGCAAATTATACTACACTTGATCTTAGCCAAAGGCCAAGAAGCGATACAAGCAAATTATAAAAGAATAAAATATTAGTTTTTAATATCTGTTTTAGTGTATATCTAAAGCTATAGCTTTCTATATATGTGTATCTTTACATCTCCCTATATCTATACAAATAAACATACCTAGAAATCTAAATACCAAAATATTAATTATGGTTTTGGGCAGTAGAGTTTAGGTAATTTTTGCTATTAATTTATTTGAAATTATAAAATAATAACATCATATACTTTAGTGATACATAAAACTGCACATATTTATGTGATACCCTATGATTTTGTGTTGCATGCACACATTATGCAACAGAATTTTCATTCATCCATTAGATTATTTGTATTTCATAACATTCATACAGTGATCCTGTAATACAACCCCATGTTCTCTACCCACACATCCTAGAAAAGGCCACGTAGAGACAACATCACAATCAAGATCACAAAGGGGGCTGCTTCTCTGCACATATGGAGTATAATACCTCCATGTCCTCACACACTTAGGACAGTACTGTAACATTCTGGGACTTCTTTAAAGAAAATGTATCTTAAAAGAGAGGACCAGCAAGATACAATTCTACAAGGCAGCAGATGCTGATGGGAAGAGTAGAAGTACAGACAGTTCGCAATGATGAATCTTCCTGGCTTGTCACAGGAGAGGAGGCTCACCAGGCCCCACAGTTGGGGTGCTCTTTGCATTCACATAGTTTTATTGTTTTAGCCTGAGAAGTATTAGGGCAATGTTTCCATGGCAGACCGTTCAAGACGCTATGTCCCCCTACCCCCAATTCAGAGGTCGGGGTGGTGACTGGCAACTGTAAAAATCTTTGTCAGATAAGAGTTTGGGTCTCGCCAACAGAATCAGTTCTTATGGATGACTTTTCATTAAAAAGTTAGAAAATAATGCTGGTGACTTGAAGGCACCAGGAAGGCATTTGCTCAGAGTTAATTTCAGCAGGGAACAACCTTTCAGTTTCTTTGTTCATAAAACATCCAAACTGTCTTTCCCACACCAACAACTAACATACTTGGCTGTCAGGGGCTGCAAGCATCACGGGACTCACAAGACCGGATGATCTGATGTTATCTGCGCTGTCAGTAAGAACAGTGGGGCAGCTTGAGGTTGCTATCCCTAAGTTCATCTGCGCATTCACTTCTAAAAATCTAAATAAAATACTAATATTGCATTTTTGGATGTTATGCTACAGAGTGAAATGCAGACATGTTTAATTTTTACAGTTACTTCTGAAACATTCCCTGAAAGCATCTGAGTTAAGCAAGTGTTCCATCTTCAGGTCTGTTTTTCCGGGGGCTCCCACTGACACAGTTTTAAAAGGAAGTAGAACAGGTCACAGATTTAGAAAGACGTTTAAAATTTTAAACTATGCATAAACAAGAGAGAACTTTGAGTGAAAAGAGTATCTTTGGGTGAGAAAAGAATATTTTCAACCCACTAAGATTTTTTAAAAAAAACGTTTTTGTGATCCTGAGATTTGAGCCCAGAACCTCGTCCTGATAGGCAAGCACTGTACCACTGAGCTACAACATCGGCCCTGCTGGAGTCTTTTAAAAGGATAAAGTTTCCTTTATGCTTGTTCTCATCTAAACCAGACACAAATTGTTACTTTTCTCCTAGAAATATCGTTTCAAGAAGACAATAGTTTTACTCATTAAATTCAACAAACTCTGTTTTTGTACAAACACTGTTTTTGTTTTGTTTTGTTTTGGTTTTTTTGGTACTGGGATTGAAC